>BMAO01037464.1:0-20574 GCA_019973975.1 Trichonephila clavata | reverse complement strand
AGTCGCTTTTCTCCTTTATATACAGGGTGTTTCATAAATGATGGGAGTAACTTTAAGGGTTGATAGTACACATCAAGACGAGTAATAGTAAATAGGAAACCAAGTGTCCCAAACGTCTTCCGAAGGAGAAAGGCGCCATCAAAGTTTAGGGTCCTAAATTTCAAATGATGATAAAAAACGGGAAAATGGATCGATTCATTTGCGGTTTTCACTAAAATCATTCTTTTAAATTAGTATTTTCATTAAAAAAAGTTTTAAAGTCAAAGTTAAAAAAAATGCCGTTGGAGGGCGCTCTAGACTTTGGCGTACCGAACAACTACCTTTTACCAGTATTTTTTTTATTTTGTTAAATGTTTACAAAAGCTTAGATTTTAACTTGAATTTTGAGCGCAAAATTGAAACCATCGGGAGCGGTTAGTGGCGCAACTGTAACCGCGTTTAGGGAGAAAAATTGAAATGCTCGTATGTAATGATCAAAATAAAAAACGATAAAGCAAACTTTAAGAGGCGATAGTACAACATAAAAACAATCAACTTTGATTAGAAAATGCATGATTTGATTTCAAACGCAAACGTGTTAGAGATCTTCAAATTTATCCATGCAAGCGTATAGCTGCAAGTTTCTGGAAGAAGAACATGAAATTGTGATATGGGGAAGAAGAAGTACGCATATGCAAATTGTTATTAAGATAAAGCCACTGACCCGAGTGTGCAAGTGTAAATCACGGTACAAACGTAACGAAAAATGTTGCCCTTCACTAATCAAGAAAAGGCTGATATGCACTTCATCTACGGAACTGCAAATGGGAATAGTGCAGAGCGCGATGATTGTACGGAAAAAAGTTTCCCAACAGGTGGTTGCCCAATGAATAAAACATTTGTGCGCTTGCTCAGACAGTTGTGTGAGACAGGATCCTTTTTTGGTGCACGTTCAAATGCAGGCGTGCGAAGTCTAACAGAACGGTAGCTATGAAGAAAAAATTCTGGATATGGTGGCTGAATCATCCAAAATACAAGCACGCGAGCAGAGGCTAGTCAAATTGAAGTATCACCCTCCACGACATGGCGAGTACTAAAGGATGAAAGTATGCATCCCTTTTCATGTCCAACGAGTCCAGGAACTGACTCAAAGGGATTTTCCTCGTCGAATGGATTTTGCTCGCTGGTATCTGCAGAAGAACACCCTAAATCCGATTTTGTTGCAACTGTGCTTTTTACAGATGAATGTACATTTACACGTGAACGGTACATTTAAACACCCACAATTCCCACCAATGGGCAGATGTAAATCCACATGCGTCTTCTTCACATGCATATCAGCAACGATTTTCCATAAATGTTTGGCAGGAATAATTGGTGACCATCTACTTGGACCTTATCTTCTGCCAGAAACGCCTGGATGGAAAAAAATATCTTACCTCTTCTGCAACAGGTGCTACCGGAAATGATACAGATGTTCCCCCTCATATCCAGGCGAGTAATGTGGTTCCAGCAGGATGGAGCACCAGTTCATTTTGCGCCAGAGGTGCGAAATTATCTAAACGCAACCTTTCCAAATCAATGGATTGGGCGAGGTGGTCCTGTCCCTTGGCCAGCGCGATCGCCCGATCTTTCATGCCTGGATTTCTTTTTGTGGGGACACCTGAAGAGTCTTATGTATGAGACTCCTATCGAATCCGCAGAAGCACTCGTCGCCAGACTTTCGGTAGCTGCAGGAGAGTGCGCGATACTCCTGGCGTGCTTCAGAGGGTTCGTGAACCCCTTCTTCGCCGTTGTACCGCATGCATCGCCTCTAATGGTCAGTGTTTCGAACAGCTATTGTAATCATTTCTAATTAAACTTTTTTTATTATAACGTAAATGTTCTTTGTTTCCTTTTTGTCTCTTAAAACGAAATCTGTTTCAGCGCCCTCTATCACCTGCGGGTTAAAATTACGAGTATGATTTTTTGATGAATGTTAACTTGTTTTGGTGTTTACTATCGCCTCTTAAAGTTTGCTTTATCGTTTTTTATTTTGATCATTACATACGAGCATTTCAATTTTTCCTCCCTAAACGCGGTTACATTTGCGCCACTTAACCGCTCCCGATGGTTTCAATTTTGCGCTCAAAATTCAAGTTAAAATCTAAGCTTTTGTAAACATTTAACAAAATAAAAAAATACTGGTAAAAAGGTAGTTGTTCGGTACTCCAAAGTCTAGAGCGCCTCTAACGGCATTTTTTTAACTTTGTCTTTAAAACTTTTTTTAATGAAAATACTAATTTAAAGAATGATTTTAGTGAAAACCGCAAATGAATCGATCCATTTTCCCGTTTTTTATCATCATTTGAAATTTAGGACCCTAAACTTTGATGGCGCCTTTCTCCTTCGGAAGACGTTTGGGACACTTGGTTTCCTATTTACTATTACTCGTCTTGATGTGTACTATCACCCTTAAAGTTACTCCCATCATTTATGAAACACCCTGTATATATATATATATACTGATTTTCTATGTTATGTATAAGCAATTTACATTTTAAAATTTTTTTGGATGTTTTAAATGCA
The DNA here is from genome assembly GCA_019973975.1 of Trichonephila clavata. Lineage (NCBI taxonomy): Eukaryota > Metazoa > Arthropoda > Arachnida > Araneae > Nephilidae > Trichonephila > Trichonephila clavata. Next base: position 18,027 of record BMAO01037464.1, on the reverse strand, counting down.
GTCTTCATTTAAAAAGAAAGTAAAACTCATTGAAATCCTTCCAAAGTCCGGGCCAGAATCAGTGTTTCCAAATGAATAAAATTCCCATTTACTCATAGAGATGTCTGAATATATGTGATCAAGTGTCCACCGACGAATAGGGGTGCAGACACAACAATAAAACAGAATGTGTAGCAAAACCCCGATTTCGGTGTGGGGAAGGGGCAGGTGTTGACAATAAAAATTGGAGCGCTCGATCTCTGTCGAGATCATAATCTCCCTTTCTTTTCAAATTGGGTGGTTAGCTTTTCGTCTCATAGTTTGCCCTTTTTTGTTGAAAAAATATTTGAAATGTGTGTATTTCTATATGTGGTGTTTTAAAGAATCTTTTTATCGGGGGGGGGGGAGGTGTCTGGGTGTCAATGGGTGATCTGGAAATTTGGGGAAAAGGCAGGTGGTTCTAAATGCTCGGAGGGAGGTAAAATCTTCAGAAGTAGGAGAGCAAGCTGTCCTATTTGTCGGCAACTCGGCTCCATAGGAAGGTCGAGTGTGCCGGGGGTGTGGTTTAGGTTTATCTTTACTTTTTGAAAAGGAGTAGAATGATCTACTCGTAATTTCGCATAACATGCTCATAGAACACATGTATCCTGTTTTTTCCCTTACCGCTCTTAGCTGCTTCCCCAATTCCAGAAGGAATGGGTAATCAGCGAAGAGTTTTTTAATTTCGAAGACTGCATCCATTATTCCGAAGGGCTTTTCATTTGTGTTTTCGGTGTCAGTGGGGTGAGGGGAATTTTGATTTTGAGTTGTTGTCTGTGTGTTGGGTTGTGGGGTGGTTTGGTTGTGTGTTGAATTTTTTTCCTTGGAGGGCGTTGGCATAGGAAAAATCCTTTACCGCGACCTTATTTGCAGGATTGTATTTTTTTTTCATTTGGATTTTGGGCTTTTTCGGTTTTCTTTTTAATTTGGGGTATTTGGGGCAGCTGGCCAGGTGCCCACTTCTTTGCAGTTGATGCATGTTGGCTTTTCTAATTTTTCTTTAATTTCACAATCTTAAGTTCTGTGTTGTTGTCCGCATTTTAAGCATCTAGTGCGCATGTGACAGTATTTGGACGAGTGATTAAACAGGTTACAGTTATAACACTGAGTAATCCCCGGCCGTCTGTTAAAAGTGTCAATTTTTACCATTAAGTGGCAGCAAGTCTTTAATTTAAAAATGTCGGGGGAGTCAGGTTTAGCGGTAAGCTCCACCATGAACATGGGAAGCTTATGTTTTGTTTTTGATTTTGTGAGTTGGGCCACCTTTACAACAGTGAAACCTTGGTCTGTTAATTCGTCTTTTATGTCATCGATATCAGTGGATATCGGGAGTCCTTTTATAACGATTTTTCTGGGGCGGGAGGCTAGGGGGGGGGAATCATAGTATTGTTGTCCTTTTTCTGTTAGGTAAGTTGTAATTTGTCTGTAGTGTTCTGGGTTTGAAGTGAAGATTTTTAAGAAATCTCCGGCAAGTTTAAAAGTTAAATCGGGGTACTTTGAGAGTAGGTCGGCTGTTAGGTTGGAGTAGGTTGTTTCGTATTTGAGCATAATTGGGGAATTTTTGGGGGTGGGTATTTCTCTTGGGTAGTTATCGGGGGTCGGTATCCATTGGAGCTAGAGCGTTGAACTTATTGGATAGCGGGATTGGGTTATCAGTACTAATGTTGGGGTGGTCGGTTAATTTTACTCTTTTAGTTTTGGTTGGGGAGGTGAAACCTTCCTTATCAGTTTTCTTTTTACTAGCATTACTTATTTGGGGGGAGGGGAGTCTGTGTCTCTTCCGTAATTTGCCAGATGAAGCGATCATCTTGTAAATGAGCGTAACAATCAGTGTTAGGGCAAGGATAAGACGGAGCTAACTCACCCTGTACGCGCTTGATCGTTATGTTGATATTTTCAATGTCCTTCTGTCTCTGGGCTATGAAGTTCGCATCCAGGTTGAAGGTTTTCCATTTTTGGTGCTTTCTTGTACATGTTTCATTGCTGTATGGAGGAATGATCTGTATTCCAAAATTTTGATGAGGAGTTGTTCCATGTCCATGTGCTTTTGGCAGGGGTCTGTATATACGGTCGTCAGTCTTGGGTCTTTGAGTAGCATTTCAGGCGAGTAGTCATTCAAGGGAGGTTTTGGGAGTTGGTGGTTCTCAGTGTTCCGGTCCATCTTGTGTTCCGGGGTGGGGTATAAATCCGGGCTTGAGCAGAAAAAGGCTCAAGTTGCAGTGGTGGGATCCTGGGAATGAGCTGAAGACGGCTCATTTATTTGGAAAAAAATTTCTTGCTTTGAGCAGAAAACAGCTCAATATGTTGGGAATAGCATTTTGCACTAAAATTAGTTCTTCTCCTTGGTGTGACTTCAGAATTCTAATCCGAGTAACTGAGAATTTGAAATACTCATTTATATTTGAAATTTCAGTCGCTATGAGGCCTAAAAAACATCCCTATCGTAATTCTCGTTCAAAATCACAAAGATTGCGGAGAGCTAAAAAAATTATAAGAAATTTGCTTCCGAAAACTCAAATTGCTGAAACTCAACTGTTGGGTGTACCTGGAAGCTGTTCAAGAAATGATGAATTCATTGAAAAGTAAGCTGAATCATTATTATTTAAATTTTATGAATAATATAGATGATAGATTTTGCTAATCTTAGTATGTAGAAATTATGTAGAAAAATGTTAGAATTATGTTATGTTAGAAATCTTTTTGTAGAAATTATTTTCTTCAAATATTTTGATTCATTCAAAGATGCTTGAAAAACTGCTTCTAAAGATTGTTACAATTACAAGTACAATACTCTTCTTCGAGACCCCATCGATGTCGTTCAAATTTCTAAATTTATATTCACGCAACAAATTCATTAATAAAAACTAAAAAATACTATACATAAAAGTATTTAAAAAGTATTGTGACGTCGTCACAATGGAGAAAGCGCCTCTATTCATAAACGTATCCACAGCCAGCGAACACGTGGCTTTGGTTGTATTGTGTTGTATCAGACAGCTGGACCATCGGCGACGGTGTGTCTGGCAGACACTATGGGCCGGGCATCCCTCCCTTATTTTTTATTCATGGGCAGTGATTGTACGTCTTGAATGCTGGCGCCTCTGCAGGCGGCGGCGAGGTGTTTGAAGTGCCAGACGTCATCCGGGCCCTTTTCGCCGGGAACCTTTGAGAGGGACCGGACTTTTGTCATCTTTGCACGAATGGATGACGTGCAAGACCGTTGGTGCCGGGTGCAAAACCCTGATGTCGGCCAATGGGGATTGACGAGGGGCGTGAAGTGAACCCGCCCCTAGAGTTTAAAAGAGTGTACTTCGGAAAAAGAGAGGAGGACTCCTGAGAGATTCCCACGAGAGATTCCCGTAACTGAACCCTGCGGACGGAGGAAGGGACTCCGGACAGACTCCGACGATAGATTCCGAGAGAGAAGCCTGCTGACGAAGGAAGGAGCAAAGAGACTCCTGATAGATTACCAAGAGAGATTCCCGTAACTGAACCCTGCGGACGGAGGAAGAGACTCCGGACAGACTCCAACGAGAGATTCTTTAATAATTATCTTAGCGTACACCTTCAATTTATTTCCACGACGTTACAGCTAATTACATTAGTGGCAGCGAGCTGGGATCGTCATTTAGCTAATTAATTAAATGCCCGAATCCCTTTTTATTTAAATTAATTTTTGAGAAAAAAGAAATAAAGAGAAAATGCCAGCCGTGTGAGCGAGAAAAATAAAAGAACTTGAGACAACGCAAATTTCTCCTGAGTTCCTGTCCATTCCTATCATTAAAGTGTGTTCCTGTTGATAGAAGTTCCCGGAGTTCCTGGATATGAATTGTGTCTGGAATCAACAAAAGAAACGAGCGGTGTGCAATCGAAGTGTGTTCCCGAGTTGTTTTCAAGTGTTCTCTAAGGAGTTCCCAGATGTTCCAAGATATCCGGAGTGTGCTGTGAATTCCCGTCCAGGTGTGCCATAGATTTTGGCGGTGATTCCAAATAGAAAAAGGTGAGTCTTTTCTTTGAGATTATACTCGGGGCAGCAATTGATTATTATTATTGTTATTATTAATGCATGTAAAATTTTGGTAGTAAAGAATTTACGTACTAGGTAAAGTTAGAAAACACTAGAAAGAGAGACTAGAAAGATTTTTTAAGTTTTGTATGATGTATAAATGTGCGATTTATTAGTATTGTTGTTAGTGAAATATAGGTAAGTATATAGTAGTTATACTTGTTTCATTGGTACAGTTACTGTGTAGAGTACTGTATTGTTTTTAATATTTGCGCACATTTATGAAATATAGTTAAGTATACAGTAGTTATACTTGTTTCATTGGTACAGTTACTGTGCAGAGTACTGTATTGTTTTTAAGATTTGCGCATATTTGTGAAATATAGTTAAGTATATAGTAGTTATACTTGTTTCGGGGTACAGTTACTATGTAGAGTACTGTATTGCTGTTAAGATTTGTGCGTTTTTATGAAATATAGTTAAGTATACAGTAGTTATACTTGTTTCAGTGGTACAGTTACTGTGGAGAGTACTGCTTTGTTTTAAGGATTTTTGTGAATTATAGTTAAGTTTAGGTCTAGTGTATTTCTAGTGTGCGTTGAGTTTTGTATAATTTTTGGGACAATTAAGCTTAGTTTTGGGTTTTGTGTGTATTAGTGCATCATGGCGTACTTATTAAGGCAAAGAAAAGAAGTATTGGTAGAAATGGCGAAAGAATTTGGAGTCGAAGCCGATAATACTTTACTTAAGATAGAAATTAAGAATAAAATTTGTCAGAGTGAATACTATAATGAAGAATTAGCTAATTGTTTGTTAGAGGGTATTTTGGAAGAAAAACTGGAACGTGAAAATAAGGAAAGGGAACTTGAGCGTGAACGTGAAAATAAGGAATGGGAACTTAAATTAAAGGGGTTTGAAGAGTGTAAACTAATGAGGGAAAGAGAATTAGAACGATTGAGAGCTGTACGCCGGGATAAGTTACAAAAAGAGGAATATCATCTAAAAGTAGAAGATAAAGTCGAGAATTGCGCACAGGAGAGTGATTTGTCAGGAAATCGGTCGAGGGAAGTTAGTGAACCGATTAAAAAGTGTAGGCCGGTAAGTAATCCGGATGTTGATAGAAGTGAAAAAACCGCCATGCCTTCTGAAGTTAGAATTGAAATTTGTGACCCCCCGGTGAAACGCACGTGTGTTAATCCCTTGTCCGAAGTGAGAGGGGTAGGAAAAGAGAAGGATAAACTGTCTAGGCTTGAGAAAGGGAAAGAAGTCGATATTTTTGGAATTCGTGATTGTGAATGGAAGGTGGGGTCAAGGGCAGTTAAGGAGAGTGTTACAGCTGTGATGACGGTGGCACAGCCAGTAATAAATCATGAGGACATAGGAGTAAGTTCTCGAGGATTGATAGTAGATACGGGTTTTACTATCCCTGCAACATTGAGTTGTGAACTTAAGAGTGATGAAAAGGAGGCTAGTCAACTCTCAGTTGAAAGGGGAGCGGGCCTAACAGTAGGTCATAAAAGTTTTCAAAACCCTACAATGGCTAGTATAAAAGCGGAACAGAGGAAAGGGAAAGAAATTTACGCGTGCGCCGTTGTTAGGAAACATGTCGGAGATAAATCAACAATGCGTTTGAATCCCTCCAATTCAAAGGGTATTGATAAGAATTGGTTAGCGGCTGGTAAAATGACAAGTACAGAATTTAATTACGAGATAGATTTACCCAGAAAAAGGGATCGTAGTGCAATTTATCGTGTAAATTTAGTAAAACTGTATCGTAGGAGGCCGGAATCTGTAAATTTTGTTACAGAAAATAGCTCGGAGGGAATAGAGAAAGAAACCGAATTCCCCTATCCGGTAAAGCTATTTATGGATTTTGACGTTCGGGGTGTTTTAAGGAAAAGTCAACTGCACTTTAAATTACCGCCTGATAGAATTAACTATTTACGAATGGTTGTTGATAGAAATAAAGAAAGGTTTCCTCCAGATCCCGGGATGATTTCTTTAATCCAGAGGGATAATCAGTTAATTAGAGGAAAACCTTTTAAAATTAAAACTGTTTGTATATACCTGAGATTGATTAATACTCTGGGAGAGGAGTTTGGGTATCCTAGGGATGTGAGTGTAATCGAGATGGGGCAGTTCAATCGTACACTGTCGGCTGTTAAGTTAAGAAAAGTGAACCGATACCCTTACCCATGTATTAAGTATTCGCGTTTGAACCAGGTGACGCGAGCCGAGTTTCATCTTTGGTTAAAAATGGAAGGTCTTGTAAAAATGAATAGCGCGCCCTCGTGGGTCACGGTACTGGATTTGTGGAAGTGGTACTTTCGTCGTTCACTCATGCTGAGATATCAGAAGTATGCCGCATACGTAATGCCATTTGGCATTTACATTTGAAAAAGGAGGTTTAAGATCGTGTGCGCATCTTCTTATGGATGTAAATTAACTACTCAGGTTTTGGAACGGTTACCGCAGTTTGCTTTACGTCGATTGGTTGATATAGACATCTTGGCGCAAATTTGGGAAAATCGTGTAAAGCAAATAGACTTGGTATTAGAAGGGTTGAGGAGTGTGAGATCGGAATTCATACCGACCAAAGGTAAATTAGAGCAGTGGGAAAGTTTCTTACGTGTACATAATAGAGAGGTAGTGAGTTCATTTCGTGAGCTGAGGAAGTACGAGGTTAATTGCAATTTTTAATGATAGTGCCATTATTACCACTTTACCCAACGTTGTAGTGGGAAAGATAATGGATTGTGGAATAAATTGTTATAAATATTGTGAGAAAGTGTGCAAAGTGTCAAGATGGAAATTTGTCTTTAATTTAATGTTGTTTAGCCCAAATAATTCCAAATGTTTGTATTTACAGTTGTTTTTTTATGTAATTTCAAAAATCATTTTTTTTAATTAAAGAAAGTTATATGGAAATGTCATTGGATTAAACAGACTGGAATAAGCAGTCATTTAAAAATTTCCTATTAATTAATTTTACCTTTTAATTGTATTTTTGTGTCTATATTACTATATTACTGTATTGTGTGTATATGGTGGAAACAAAAATTTATGTGTTACTGAAAATCTTTTGTGGCTCTCAGCCAAGTGTAAGCACATAGATGTCTAGTACAGTAGTTACGTGTGATTTAACGTATAGTAATATTAGTAAAATGTTAGCATTTAACTTATTCACTTAAAACTCAAGTTTTTTAAGACGAGATGTAACATTAAGAAAAGAATCTAAGATTTGAAATTTAAGTTTTTATTGTAAAGTGTGTAAAATGTTATGGAATTTTGGATTTACTTATTATCATATTTTTCAGTGTTTTTTTAATTGGATTGCTGTCCTGGTTGATCTCATTGTTAAGACATTCTTTTTTTGAGTCATTCATAAGAACGGATCCAACCTTGGACCAGAGCAGTCCAGTGAAATTGACTTTTTCAGGGGGAAAATGTATAGATAGCAAGCATTAATATCCCTGATCCAATATATTTATTAATATTAGTGAGTGAGTTAGTGAATATTAACGTCCCACTGTTCAGCTACACGAGGGCTTTTGGGGACAGTCCGCGTAATTTTGAACCATGGTCAAGTGACGCGGACGACACCTGAGCTGGCACCCCTCTCCTAACTAACTCACCACACCAACGGGAGGACGTTTGAGCTCTCGACAGATTTTACGCGCATCGTGCCCCTATACGGCGGGTCTTCAGTGGTACTAGGATCGAACTCATGACATGCTAGCCACGATCCGATGCCTTGACCACTTGGCTACCGCGGCCACTATTTAATATTAGACACTTACCTGCAATAGAAGTGTACAGGTATTTTCTAAATTCGTTTGTTCCAAAAGTATGAATCAATTTTCTTTACCAAAAATTTTATTAATAAAGTATGATATAAAGGCACCGTAATACATTTTATTAGACTGCATCAGATGAATAATATACGAAACATGTAAATCTTATTCTTCATAAAATAAAATATACTCTGTTTTTTGGAAAAAGCTCTATTATCTTAGAAAATATTATAAAAACTACGGATGAAAAAAAAACTCATTACATATGAGCATTTGAAAATATAATATACCGAAATGTTTATGTGCTATTCATCCATAATTAGCAAATTTGTTTCTCTTGTGTAATTTTATTATAATAAATCGCAACTATGCAACAATACTCAATTATCTCTAAAAAGATTTTTTGTACTTTCTCTGAAACATACAGCTTATTTCTTTTGAAATTATGAATAATTTTCTACCATCTGTCTTAAATTTTTCTTTTGATATATTCGGAAATATACCTGTTTTTAGAAACATCTAAAAAGAAAGAAAGAAAAACTCATTAAAAACAAAAATATTAACAGCTAATGTATGTGTGAGCTATTTTCATGAAAAATTTTATATCATTGTATATGTTTGAATTTCCCCCCCCCCTGTGTCTGTACTTTATAATTTTTAGCATTTTTGATAGTTATTCCTTCGAGCAAAATAGTTATGTCTTTTCAGAACTTCGAAATAGTATTGTGCATATCTCATTACTAGGTACCATTTGAATTATTTAGTAGTTCCATTTTTCGAATAATTTAATACTTGCTAGTGTTTCAAATCTCGAATATTAACAATACGTTAAATAACTAATTGCATTTTTATTAAAAAAGTTTTCCGTGCAATTAGAAGTAAAAAAATATAGTGATATATTTTCAAATAAATTTACTCAACATTTATCACAAGTAAAAATGTTTTCATTGCAATAATGTTACACATTAATTTTATAGCAAAGATTCAAGCACATTTTTTTTCCTTCGTTATTCAATTTTATCCGAACGCGAGGAAAATATGAAGAAATACTTTTCAAATTATACAATGTAGATTTTATACAGAACTTTTTTGATTGAATTCCTTTTCATTTCTTTGTAATTGCAAGCTTATTTCGAATAATATTTGATTCAAATTATTTTATGATGGATCTGATTTTAAATGTGATATCACTATATTTAAAATATTTATAATGTGTAAGAAATTTTTTATCTTCAATCATTTTGGTGAATAATTAAATGACGAAGCAAATACTGATGTCTTCAGTACAAATATAAATCTGTGTTTAACAACTAACACATATAGAATGACAGAAGTGTTTATGAAAGGTTTCGCGGCACAGTCATTCAAGATCGCCTTGATTCTACGCTCAAGCTTTTACACAACATTCTTCTCATTGTGTCAAACTTACAAAACTGCTTTTTCTAAAACCTTTACATGAAAACCACTCCCTCGAAACATCTGGAACCGTACGTATCCCAAAATCAGGAATTGTCAGCAAATAATTCATTGTTGAAAGATAACCAAATAACTGAACTGCTTCCACACCTGTATCTTAAAATTTCAACGTACTTTTATGATTTTGGCGATTTAGTTTTGAGTTTGACGAGTAAAAATATTTATCCATTATACCTCATTTGGAATAATCAAATTATTATTAATCGTACATTGCTGCAATGAAAATAACATCAATTAACTAAACATATATACGTAAAAATAAATATATTTTAATCCTCGAAACGATTTGTTAATGTTTGTATTTTGCGCTTATAATTGCCTCAAGCATTTTTCTTTTCTTCCCGAAATTTATTAAGGTGATATGGTACACTAAAAATCATTAAACTGTCGAAATTTTTTTTATTGGCTTATTTGATACCCCGAATCTTTATAAATATGCCTGCAAAATTTCAAAGCTTTACCTGCATTTTTCATAAAGTAATGGAGCAATGTTTGACGCTAAACAGCAACTACCCCGCCTACATTTCAGATTATCTGCTAGAAAAGAGCCTGATAAAAATGAATTAATTATTTTTCTAATACGCTTCAATGAGATTGACATTATACAAGCAGTAATAAATCATTTTAAGAAAGAATTGTGCAATTCATGCAAAAATTCTAGTTTGTGAATTATTTACTGGGAAGATCAAATGGATTTGGTCAAGATTTAAAAGGTGTGCGTGCTTTTTATGATATTATTATGAATGAAATTAAAACTTCAAAACGGATACTCCCAAAGCACAAATACTAAATCTCATTTTGATAACTCGGGTAATTAAAAATCTAATTCGCAAGAATAGAAAAACTCCCCCATTTTTATATATTTGTTTTTTGGTGATATATATATATCCCATGTGTGCGAGATTCAACACTTTTATTATTAAAATATTTTAAGATATTTATTTAAACAAATGCACATATACAGTTCTTAGATTTTGATGTATTTTATCTATAAATTATTTGATTTTGCTTTTATTCTCGTGTACAATATTTAACATGCGAAGGCTTTTAAAATCATGGAAATAAAAAATAAAGGCATAAACATCTTTTGTACATGTTGTGCATTAGCTCTGAGCTTGGAATTAGCTCTGAAGTGTGTGTATTTTTTTTTTTTTTATAATTATTAAGATAAAGTTTTATGAAATATTGATCTTTCATTCGTTTTTTTCTATATATTTATTACGGCAGTATACTGTTTAATTGTTCTACATTTGTACAATTTTTTTATGGCAAGTAGTTTTAAATAAGCTAATCAACATTTCATAAAAGTTTCAGACTATTCGATAAATATTATATCATGCTATTCATGGAATGAAAACTTCAAACTCATATTTCTCCATGTTGAATTTTTGTACATATACTGTTATTCAAAACCCTAAGGCCTTTTTGGTAATTGAAGTATGGGTTTGAAATTTTTTATACATGTTCTGAAATGTATGTTTTGTAAAACTGTGCATAGGATTAGCTCTAACATGTGTGTGTTTAGTACTTTTTCTAAAAAATTTCAAAATCAAAATTAATGTTTTTTTTGGAATTTTTGGAAGTTTAACTATAAAAAAATTAATAAAAAATTAAAGAGCAGCAGCAGAAAAAAAAACCATGCACAGTTTTATGTAGTATATTATAAGACACTTGGGGAAAAAAATTTGAAAATATTTAAAAAGCCTTAGGGATTTAAAAAATGCTTAAAAAAGGTAAAAAAATTTAAATTTTACAAACATTTTGCAATGGAATTATTATTAAATAGTAACCTTTATAAAATGCAATTAAAACTAAACATTAAAAGTAAAAAAAATTGTGAAGATGGTACCATATCGCCTTAAGAGCGTATGTAAGTTAACAGTATTAAAAATTGAATGATTAGATCTTGAAGCAACACAGGTTCCTAATTTCATGGTATTCAATGGTTATTTTATGCGTTGTTTTTTATATAATTGAGCATATTTAATAAATATCTTTATTTTATTGTTAATTGAAGAATTTAATTTAATGATTAGGAAGCCAAAAGTACCGAGAAACTTCGGATATTTATCGAAAAACTTCTAACAAATAATTAATTTTATTACTGCAATGAACATAAAATCATTTCGCTAAAACAATGTTTTTTTCCCCCTTCTTTCTTTTTAAACCTAGAAACTATTTATAAAGGTCTATATTTTGTTTTTATAAATGTTAAACTTAGGGTATATAGTGATCACAGTAAGGAAGTTTTTAATTTGTTTTTTTAGCCCAAATCATATCAAGTATATATATATATGCTGACAATGTTTTAAATTGATCGATTGGGTCATGGAGCAACACAGGTTTCTAATTTTACTAATTTCATAGTATTCAATTGTTATTTTATGCATTTTTTATACTAAGCAAATTTTTTAAACATTTCTTTATTTTATTGCTGATCAATCTACTGAATCCAATAGTTAGATATTAAAAAAAACCCCGAAACTTCGGAGATATTTATCGGAAAATTTATAATAAATAAGGTGTTGTTTGAATTCTTTTTTATAATCATCAGACAAATCTTTCTAATATGAGATTGTTGTGATCGTTCCTGAGTTTCTCTCAATTTACTATCAAGCAAATTTTGTCTTGTCACACACATCCGACCCTGTTTTGTATTTCGTTTTACATGTTTCATTACTGAAAATAATAAATGCATTTCTTTCATTCATCTCACAATAATTGAAATATATCATTAGAATACTAAAGTATATTATTGCGAATCTTTTATTTTGCAGCAATATCTTCTTACATTTCAAATAAAACCCTTCCAAGATTAATAGTTCTACGGAATTTCACCATTTTACTAAAATAAAATATTAGTATAATAATATAAGTCTTTATGCAAGTTTTGAATAAGTAATAGTAGCAATTGAGACAGACATTAACAAACTTTTTTACGAGGTTCAATAAAAAGCTATCTTTCTATTTTAATGCGACTGATTTAATCTATCGATGTAAGATCGCTATTTGTTATGTGAAGGCTCAATTCATCAATTAGCTGAAAGTTTTATATATTTCTGAAAGTCTTCAAAAGTTAGCACATCTGGAAAAATTTTTAAATAGTAATACAAAAGTATAAATCGCGAAAATATTGAAGTTTTAATAGTATTTAAAAAAATTAATATTTGTTAAGCTGAGTATCAAGCATTATAAAAATAACTAGCAAAACGAAGAACTAAGTTATATTTTTATCTGAAAACCCTCTTAGGATTCTAGTATAACTTATGTGGTTGAAGGAAACGATTTTGATGAACTTAGCTACAACAGAATCATTTATTATGGAAAGTAGCAAAGAAATAATTGACTTACATAATATTTCTAGGATTTCAAAACTGAATGAATACTTTATACCTTTTTTTAAAAAAAAATACAGTTTCCTAATTTTCTTTACAAAACATATACTGTTAAACGTTTTTTTTTCTTAAATGTATTTATGTTGCATGTAAATGTTAAAATTTTAATATAAATAACTATGCCGCTAATGATTGTTTACTTATGGAGCTTGTAAAAATTATAAAAAATCAACTATACAAGGTTTTTCGATTTAAGAAAAATTTTTTACTTGTACCGCTTTGACATAAGATGGAATGCACCACTCTTTAAGCTACTTTACTGCACAAACCATTGTATTTTTCAAATGGTTTTGGATTATACCTACTGTATTAAAAAGTGTTGTGTAACTAATATTGTTGACAGTCTTAAAAAAAGTAGACAATTGATTGCTTTTAAAACTAAATAAAATATTAACTTGTATTGCATTTCCCATCATATAAATATTACTTACTATATATATATATATATAATTAATTACATTACACAATCTTTAATGCTTTAGAAAGTCTTTCACAACTGTGATGCAATTATAATGTATATGTCACCACAGCTGAAAATTCCATCTAGCACTTTTTAAGATCAAAAAGTCATTCAAGACTTTCAGAGATGTAAGAATATTTACTTCATTCATCTGGTTGATACACAGAACACATATAAAGCAACCTGAAAAACTATAACTATTTAAAGTATTTATAAAACAAATAGTATATCAAAAACTGGTCCATTACTGGACAAAAAAATAAATAAATTCTTATTAGTACATCTATACCATAAAAAAGACAATCACATTATATCATTACTTTCACTACCACTTTCCTCATCACCCATGAAATGTAACATATGGATGAAATACCTGTATAGGCAAGGCAGATTTTCAAGGTCTATTCCTGTATAACAAACAGCACAAATATTATCAAAATGATGAATAATTTATTATTAAGAATTATTTACACATAAGTTAAAACATATTACTTACTTTAGTATATAGTTTTGCTTGTATTGATAGCAAGCATTAACATCACCTGATTCTATATATTTTATATTAAACACTTACCTGCAAAAAGTATACATGTAATTTCTAAATTCGTATGTTCCAAAAGTATAAATCAATTTTTTTGCCTAAAATTTTATTAAGAATGAATGATATAAAAAATTACCATATTCCCATCACTTTCCAAAATTTGTGTGGTAACATTCAACTGCAATGGAATCTCTATCCTGCATGATTTTTAAATTATATACTTTTAATATACTGTCATAAAGCCATTTGTGACAAAAATTTGGTCATTTTTGATAATTACTTACCTCCTCATCTGATATAAAAATATGCAACAACTTTACCCCATAAAAACATAGCTAAATCTTGGAAAACATAAAACAACTCCACTACAAGCATATATCAGGTGTTAAAGATACAGTTAAGTTTTTTTTTGCAAATAGCTTTTGAATTGAGTAATGCTGACTTGCCTGAGCTTGAATGTTTTCTTTCTTGACAACTAAAAAAAGAACATTCCAGAGCTTTCCTTTTTATATCCCCAATAGTTGGCTTAAATATTTACTGCTAGTTTAAATGCTGATTGGGAGGTAGGTACAAGAGGATCAGGTAAATAATTTTTTAGTAATTACTTTTTACCTTTCTTTTACTGAATTGCATGTTGAGACAATTGTTCCTGAACTATTTTACCTTGCAATAAACAATTTAATACTACAAGTAGAAGTTCAGTCTCCTGGTTTTTCTTATGTCATTACATATTTCTTTGGCGGAAGACCCCACACCACACTTTCTATCTGAGATATGGAAAGAAGTATATTCAACATTTCAACAACATGGAATCTCTCAAACAATTTAAGAATGAACTTAATATGTTTACATGGTGCATGATTATCTGAGCATTCACATGTATACCAAGCCGAACATGATAATTTTACACACCTGTAATGGCATTGATCACACACACACATAACCTCTTTCTGAAATGCTACCATAATCTTTTTAACAACATAAAATACATCTCCATTAGTCTGCGATTTTACAAACCAAGAATTTGTTGCCTGGTCATAAATATCTGTCAGGAATCTTCAATTCATTTTGAAATGGAAATAGGTTGTGAGGATATAAACTGGGGAGAGTACCATTTAAAATTCTATAATGTGCTAAATATGTGTCATGCTGTACTTTCAACAAACTATCTGCTTGACAGTTAAATTTTCATTTTAAAATAATTGGACATTCATGCATTGTGAATAGATTAACAATATATATTTTTATCAGTATTGGCATGCAGAAGTAGATGATGTGACTTATACTATTAGTAGGCTGAATTATAATAATTATCATCAAAATATTTATTGAAAGCAGGCTTTTTATAAAGTCGACGCAATTTTAAAATTTCCATTATTCGTTTACATCTGATTGAACTTATTCCTTCCAAATGAGCTACTAGAGAAATTTCCCTTCGCATTTCAAAATTGGAAAACAAGATCATTTAATCATTTCTTCCAAGTGCATTGAAGGCGTAAGGCAATTAATTTTTAACTGGGCACCCTTTCTCTCAGAATGTTGAAACACAATACATATTTCCTGTATTTAATTTATTAGTAATAACATGAGCAACAGAGTAAAGCATTCCTCATTAGTCAAGTACAATTAAACTTCTATTAACCGAATACATATTCTAATACTGAAGATTTTTCAATACCCACTTCAAGATTAGCTTTAATGAACTCTATACGTTTTATAAACCAGTTGAAATGCTTGATTATGCTTTGAAAAATATATTATACTGATCCCTTAATAGTCTTTATAAAGAGTGATTCTACCAAGAGAGAGAGAGAGAGATATTCATTAATAATTGAATATAGAATCTTTGATATTCTATACAACTAGTTTTTCTTTTATATGTCTAGGAAGCTTCACATGTTAGCAAATGTGTTAAATATCTAAATCTACAATTTCACTCATGATATGGAAAAGGTTAAGGGAAAGTTAAATCTCAACATATTGTGTAGATCTTTACATGTGATTCGTATAAAATTTTTTGCAATAGATAATACATTCCAATAATGATTTTTTTCTTACTTTAATTAAATAAATGTATTTTCTTATTAAGAATAGTGTTATTACCTTTGGTTGGATCCTAGCAGGGCACCCTTCTTTTACAAGAACACCTCCAGAAAATTTGTATTTTCTATTATTATTCTCACAATCATTTAAAAATTTAGCCAAACAATTTACCTCATATATTTACGCTAATTTTTCATAACAATCGATAGAACTTTAGATTTAACGACAAAAAGTTTTACACTCACGAGATCCGCCAAGGGGGCAATCACCCAGCAGGAACTAAAAAAATAATGAATCTACTACAATGGTAAATACCTGGAATTTTAAAACGTATTATTAAAACATTATAAATAATCAAAGCATAAAATTTTTACATTCACGTGATCGGAGAATAGAGCTTTTTACACGGCAGAAGCTAGAAAGTCGATGAACGGAAAATGTTAATTACATCAAATCAAAGCACAAAATAAAATAAAAATACAATATAAAAAAGAGTAAATAATAATAATTCAAAATTATGAATCAAAGTTTTAGTTGTTCACATAGTTAGAAATTCAAAAATCAGCAACTATGTTAAATGATGGAAACTTAACAGGAAATTGATACAATATAAAAACTGCAAAAATTAGCAATCAAACATTATAATTCTAAGTTGTAAAATACCTAACCAATAAATATCCCCGCTAGAATTTTATATACGAACCTTTCAGCGCGAGCGATATGTAAGAGCTGTTTGTGGTTCAATTAAACCAACGATGAACGGCGATTTTCAAAGGGCCAAAATATCAAAGTAACCCATCCTTGTTTGTAGATTATGGGAATAGGTGCTGTAACGAAGTGCGCATTAGGCGTCGGTCTTGTTTGTTCCTTTTATCTGTTACTATCTCACTAATAGAACCAGCTCATTTCATAGTGAAAAGAACGTATTTCCTTCGAGGAATAACCTTGTAGTACACGTGCAGTGCAGATACGCATTTAAGCCTGTGCATTGAAGGTTATTACAAGGTTAGTGTCGTAATTTTTGTGTTGTTTTATATTTTAAATATAAGTTCCTGTACATTTAACATAGTTAAACGGTCTTTGGCACAAGTTCGATGCCGGACTTTTCAAAATCGCCAAATTTTGGTCGACAACAGTCATAGGGAACCACAGGGTTCATTCCCCCTCCTCCTTCCCATAATATGAAAACATACCATTACTTCCCCCTTCCTCACTAAACAGTTTACGAGTTCTGTCTTCCATCTAAGTTTGCCTCCCCGCCACCTCTGTACGAAAATTAATGGTGGGATTCTTTCTTTAGTAGAAGCATTAAAAATGAAACATGTAATATTTTTCCTACATAATATGCGCAAACTTACAAAAGTAATTGAAAGGATAAATTTTATGAACTAAATGTAAATAGTTAATGATTATTTAGCAATACCATTGATTTAAGAATAAAATCTATTTTTAAGTGATTCAGAATAGTAATGAACAAATTGTTCTATTTATCATCATTAAGCCTAGAAGAAATTAGATTTAACATATTAAAGCAAATTAACATTAAAATTAAGTCATAAATTAAATATAAGGAGAATCTTTCTTGCCGGTGAATAAAATATAAATAAATTAACACCTTGCAGCGCATGTATAAAAATTGTCCCGCACAATGGCCAAGATCATCACTTGTCAGCAGGATAGATTGTGATAAAAATCTTGATTAAATTCCCTTTTAAGATTTGATCTAGCCCCTCTCAGCCAGTTGATGTCCTAACAATTTTAAAAACTTATTGAAACAATCCACTCCTGCTGTTTGCTTCATTTTCTAAACTTATACAGCAACAAATGAAATTTTAAATCTATTTTCTATTGCAGGTAGGAGTGAATCTGCCCAACATGCTTCCAAGTGCTTCTACTTTATTATTTGTGTAGCGGTCGGTACTGGATTTACAAAATGAGCTATGATTTAACGTCAAATGATCAAACCTTCCTGTCCTAAATTTTAAATACTTTCCATTTGTTGGAAAATCCTTAGTTCCAGGCTCTCTCATTCTAAAATGTTAACTAAGTCTAAAGATCTGTTGTGTACCTTCCCCTCTGGTCGTTGTATTCTTATAATATGAATAACTAAGCCATGCAAATTATTAATCTGCAACTGTTATAGAAGATAAATGAAATAAACTTTGTTCTGGTTTAAGTCAAATGATAAAGCGAGACAAAAATCTCATTTAATTTAGTTTGCTGCAACTGAACCACAAGCCAAGATGTATGGTTTAGTTGAACTACTAAACCTGATGTATGTAATACGTAACCCT
>BMAO01037463.1:0-24090 GCA_019973975.1 Trichonephila clavata | reverse complement strand
ATATTATCGCAACCTATTGGCGACATTATATGAAACGAAACACATAATTGCCATTTCAGCGCACACGATACATGTGAAAGTGGAGCTGCCATTTTGGCGAGTTATCTTGAACGTTGGTGATTGTCGCGATAATACGTAAGCACCAGTTTATATTATGAGTAACTTTAAATTTCAATTGTAACTGTGTATAGTTATAAAGAATATCAAAGAGAGGGAGAGATTTACCTGTTTCAAAATTTTTTATTGTTGCCGCCATGATATTACCAATATTTTAATTTGCTGATGTCCTTGTTAAATAATTTTTTCTCTCTATAATAATTTACCACGTTAATTCTACAATATTTTAACCACGTGATTTTTATAATTCATTCATATGATTAATTTTAAAACATCATAATCGTTAATAAAGTACAAAACATATTTATTTTCTTTTCTTCTCATGTTTGTTCGATATGCATCGTTTATTTTGTAAAGGAATTTGCGAGTGAAATAATATAATTATATTATGTTTTTAATTAAATGTTACAGCATTTCGTACAACTTGTTGTAAAAGCAGAATCAGGATGAAATGCGATTTAACCCCAGTCTTGGCAACGAAATTATTTTCGGAAATAAATCCAAAATAAAAAGCAAAACGTTTAATGTTACACAAGCCCTCTTTTGTTGAGAAATATGTCTTCTTTTCATTTAGAAACTGAAAAGCAAGTGCAGTTATTGATTAGCGTTTTTAAGTTATTTTCTATATTTTCTAAAGCTTTGTTTAATTTACTGTACTCTTACTTCGTTTAAAAATTGAGTAATTGCACTTACTAATTGCTTATTATCTATGTTTGGAAAAGTTTTGTATTTTGGTGAATGGCAACGTTTTTGTAATAGGGTAGAATGGAATATAAAATAAATTGAGTCAGAATAATGTAGTAAGCTAGTCTTCTTTTTATCTTAAGAAAACAATACAATTATTATTATTTAGAGGAGAAACATCTGAATGAAACAAAATTCAGATAGAGTCTCAACATTTGTTTTGTGTCTACACTAACTTACTCCGCAAAAAAACAATAGAAACGTACCGTTTAGCAATTAGCAAGCCACATTTTCGCTTAGGAATTCTCACACGAACGAACTGTTTCTAAATTTCATCGAACTCTTTTTGTTACTGCAATTTCAGCTTACATTAATTTTAGAAACCGAAAGGATGGTGTGTGTGTGTGTGTGTGTGTGTGTGTGTGTGTGTGTGTGTGTGTGTGTGTGTGTGTGTGTGTGTGTGTGTGTGTGTGTGTGTGTGTGTGGTGTGTGTGTGTGTGTGTGTGTGTGTGTGGTGTGTGTGTGTGTGTGTGTGTGTGTGTGTGTGGTGTGTGTGTGTGTGGTTGCGCGAGCGCCCGATCCGTGCTCGGGGGTTGGGAACCACTGCTTTAAACAACTGGTCAAAAGAAATCCCTATTCCAGCCAGTCGTTAAGCGTTTTTTTTTTCTGAACCTTTGCTGTTTGTGTTCCATGATTTAGTTCTTGCAAAAGAGGATTATTTACCCCCCCCCCCATTAAAAGATAAATTAGGTTATGTCTTAAAAATGTATGAAGTGTGAAAAGATTCGATGAAAAATTCGCGTTGTAAAACAGAGCAGTCTCTTTGATACAGTGACGTACTCGAACTGCTTTTATAGGATAAGTACATATTTTTAAGAACATGTAGACGGAAGTATCAAGCTGTAGTTTTAATGCAAAAATTTAAAAATCTGTTTATTTATGGGAAGTTGTTTTAACCTTCAAACCCCGCACTTGTGCATGCCACTGCTTTGATGGACTAAATCGACTAATTCCCAATAATAATAATAGAGAAATAAATATGAAATTCTAAATCGTACGGCATTTTTTCCTTTATTTAACATATATAGCTAATATCAATAATTTTGAATTCATTATTTTGAGTGTCATTACCAAATCTTTCAATATTAATATTGCAAACGTTATATTGAAATATGTATGCTTAGAATCCTTTGAAAAACCATAAGTTAAAAAATACATTTAAAAATTAAATTACCTTTAAATAGTTTATAATGTGACTTACAAATCTTAATGTTCTCTATAAAATATTTGTTATATTTTATTATTATCTACTGTTTTGAATTGAAGTTATATTTTAAAGTGTGTTATAAATTTTTAAAAGTCATTGTTCAGTAGTAAGTTTAGTAAACAAGGTAACTGTTTTAGATGTTGTATTTTAGAATTTGACACCCAGCAGAGAGCAGGAGTAAGACGGGGATGAGTTGGATTGGAGATAGAAAGCAGAATTATTAAATAGTAATAGGAGAGTTATAGTTTGATTGCAGTAATCAAATTATAAAAGTTGATGTTTGCTTAAAATATTGATGGAAGCTTCAATATAGGTAGTGAGATCGTCAGTATATCTAGCATTCAACAACACATTTTGGAGAAAATCTGAATCTCTCTAGAATATCTTTATTTTAGGCAGCATGTTTGAGTGTAAAAAAATCTATATAATCAGATTTAGAAATAAAAGGAAAAAAATGATGTTAAACCAACATTCAAAGCGTAGTGGTATCATCTAAATAAGCCAGTAACAACCTTCGTATTAAGGTGATCATTTTGGTATAGCGGTTAAATTACTCTGCTTCGGATTCGAAGGTCGCTTTGTCTTTCCAGATAGGAATGCCACTTCATTGGTGGTTAAGCTACGAAACCTTCTGAACTGTCTGTGGTTAAGTTACTCGGCTTCGGATCCGAAGGTCACGGGTTCTGTTATTCCGGATAGGCATGCCACTTCAAAAGCTTAGAGAATTGTTATGGATTGAACTCATAGGCATTTTAAATAATAAATAACAGCATTCTTTTTCTATTAATCGTTGTGTTAATCATAACCTTCTTAGTAGCCCATTAGTATTTTGTTTTCTGTTCTTATGGTTATGACAACACTGGTTGCGATAGCAACGGAAAATAATTGCTTGTTCTTACTGAGTTAAAAACGAGTCATGTCGTTTGATCTAATGTAGGGGTCGGCAACCTTTTGAGTCAGAAGAGTCAAAAAATAACAATTTACAAAGTTTTTAAAGAGCCTCAAAATTTTTTCTTGTCAACAATAAATAGTACTTGCATATAAAGTTTTTTTTTTGATAAAAAAAACTAATTTATTTATTTATAAGAAAAAATATCTTTTTATTCATATATTAGTAGTATTTTTCACAACAATATGGCATATTATATAATTACTTATTATTTCGACCCCGGTCCAAGTCGGTGGATTTTCATGATACAGAATATTGACAGTGGCTGTATCGTATGGTTATACGGCATGTAAAAAAACCCTAGAGTGTCTGTTTGGCTTCAGTGCTCTCGGAAAAATTAAATCCTAATATAGGGTTGCCACGTCAGGACTCAGGTGGAGAGGAAACTGAGTGTCAAAATTACCTGCAGCGATAGGTATCCTCCTATATAGTGCCGCACTAAAAAGAGATACCAGCATCCGGGCAATGTACTAGGTCTGCAATGGTGAAACACCAATCAGCAGCCCATTAGAAATTTTTTAAAAAACATTGAAAAACCTTATGCGATTGGTTGAATTTGAAATTAATGCAAAAATGTAATTTCTTCAGTTACAAATACAAAAAAAATGCTTTTTAAGTAATGCTTTTCCGAAATAATGTACAAAAATTTTTACTATTTCATTACGTCACTCAGGAATGACATACATATATATGTAAAATAAAATAAAATTCGTTGATATTAGCAATAAAAATCAAAATAATTGAAAACTTAATAAAAATATATAAACTCTTTGAAAAATAGAAAGAAATTAAGTTTCTTAAAGTCGATGTTTGGTGAACATTTGACCTTCAGTATTATAGTTCTTTTTTAAAAGAAATCAAAGGCAAGATGATTTACTGCATATTACATTTCGTCTGTTCACAGTATTAAATTTCACGCAGGTGTGCAAAGTTTGCTTAAATGCTCTTCACCTCGGTCAATCTTATAATAAAACAAGGTAGAGTTTCGAAGAAGAAACTGCTTTCACCTTAAGAACAAGAATTTATCAGATGAACGAACTATTTTTATGTGTAATTCTTTCTTAAAAATGAAATATACTTCTTGGACAATTCCCATTCTTGCAGGGATAAGCATCTCTTTATTTCTGTTGTCTTATTTATATTATTCATCTCTTCGATCTGGGTGGCAACAATCAACCGATTTACAGTCAAAACAAAGTCAAATGCAAAATATTCTTAAAATGGCCCAATCCGTAGATTTTGAAGTTTTTGGTCTTGTTCAAGGTGAAATCAAACTTTTTTTATGCAAATTGTTTTCAATTTGAAGTTACAAAATTTGTTCGCTACTTGATCAAACTATTGTTTTTAAATTGTGTTATATTTTTTATTGCTTTTTTATTTTAAAATTTATTTTCGTTTTCCTCTAGTGAAATTTGATTGCTGTGTGTGTAAAATAGAGCCATAATTTGTGGTCAAAAAATTTTTTAAATATGCACTTTGACATTTCTGTCAATGATCGACTTTATTTTTGCTTTCATTAAAGTGGTCAGTTGTGATATGTTTAAAAGATAATTTGTAATTAAGGTTATTCATTTTAAATTTTGCAATATATTACATTTGATTCGATTGCTTATGCTTCTTTAAATAACAAGCATTTAGAATGTTTTACGTATTTTGGAAAGTTTGATGCATCTCATTTCTGCTTATGCATATCTGATATTGTTACCAGTTGGAAATTATTTAAAACACTGTAAAAAAATAGATTGTTACACAACTATTACCTAAAAATTTTTAGTAAAGAAATTAAAAGTTATTAAAAAATTTATAACATAAATGAATTTCTGAGCATTTCTTACAGCAATAAAAACATGAAGGAAGTCCAAAAAACTCAAAAATGTACTTTGTTCATAAATATTAGTAAATGCATAGGCAAGGAAATTAAACAACTTTCAAGTTTAATGTGAAAAAAATAGATATATAGAAGGTGCTAAATCTGCATATAATAAACACTTGTACAATTTTCTATCAAAAAAATATAAGCTATTTTGATACAAATTTGAAATTCCTGAGCAATTCTGTTATGAATATTTAAAATACTACAGTTTTGTTATTTAATGTTAACATTAAAAGCTGCATTTTTAGATTATTTTATAAGTAATCAATTTTTTAATGTTCAGGATGTAAATGTATGTCTTGTACATTTTTAAAATTCTTATTTGTGGCTGACGCAATATCTGCTAACCATAGCTTATATATCTTATAGTTTTGAACCATAATCAATTGATGCCTGTACAGAAACAATATTAGCATTTGGCTGTGTCTTTTTACTTGGTGAAATAAGTTGGATTTGGTAAAAGGAAATACTTAATAATTTATTTCAATCTATCGTATTTACTGATATTTAATTTTAACATTCCATAAATATACAGTAATTAAATAAGAACATGCAAATTTTATTTCCCTTCAAGCAATTCATTGCAATTTATTAAATGCCTTTTTACATTCAATTGGAAAACATGTAAATTTTTGATTATTATTTTGTGCAATATTCACTCAAAATTAAATTAAAAATTTATCATTTGTAAACAAAACTAACATTACCACACAATTTGAATAATGTTTTTAAAACTTTTATCTTTCTAGCACTAAGACTGAAATTGATTTTGAAGAACGCCAAATAAGTAACGACCTAAATATTAAAAAATGATAATTTAATCACAGGCTAATTTTTCATAATCACCGAAAATTTCTTTCTATATAAGAATAAATAAATTATAACAATCTTTGCTAGTTATTTAAAGAACAAATGAATATATTTCAACTCGTATGTTGGGCATCGTGACTCTAGAATTTAGAGTAGTATACATGTTTGAAGGTAAAACCACAACAAAGTATAAGATTATTAGGTTTAAGTTAGTCAGGAAACAAGTAACTGTGTTTATCATGTGATCATAATATATCATGTTTAGCCAATTGAACCCTGAAAGATTTAAATGTATGAGCTCCCCTACAAAATGACTTTTTAGTGAGACCATCATTCAAACAATCATCTCAACTCTAAAATCACTACTAGTGATTCACTAGCCATGAGCTTGATTCTAAGATAACTCGACTACTGTAACTACTACTACTGTGACTGTTACTAATCTCTTGTTTTCAATTTAAATTCTAATTTTTCTTTTCCTTTCATTTTTAGGTGTATTCTTCAGAAAAGTAAGTACACTACAATTGTTTACGATTTTCTGAAACATAAATCATTCACATGTAGGAATATAATTACATTTAACAATTTAATACATTTTGTTTTGGAGGATACTTTTTGAATGTTTAAGAATTAATAATACTTATCAGTTATAAGGACTATAATGCTTTACTGAATTGCTGTCAACATTAGTAATACTATCGAATAAGTTGCATTCTCTACAAACATAATGATAGAACAGGATTTGATTGGTTCTCTACATGTTACCATCTTTGGTTTCATGTTCATCTAATAAATAAATACTGAATTAATTTTTGAAGTTTTTCCTATCATTTGTTCTAAATATATGTATGATACTCAAATTAATTTATTTATTGCATTTAAATCACTTATTTTTTTTAAATTTTCCTTATAGTATACAAGAGATAAAGCAAAAGAATTAGACATAAAAGGATGGGTAATGAATTCACCTGAAGGAACTGTTGTTGGAACCATTCAAGGAAAAGACGATAAAATTGAGGGAATGTATGTTTTAACTAAAAATTTTAATAATAAACATAATAAATACTTTTTGACAAAAGTAATTAGTCAAAATGCCTTCTACTTTTAAAAAAAATTCTTAATGCTCCAGATTCTTTGTGTTACTTTTAAGTGTAACTTATTATGTAAATGATATTATATAATTGATCACTTAGCAAATATGTTCCATTTTTTACAATATAAATTTTTAAATACTTGTATTAAGTATAATAATTAAAAATTTTCTTTTATGGAATTTTTCCAGCACAGAAGAAAATAAGTATTTATCTGACACTTTCTTGTTTAAATATAGTTTAGCAATGTAGTAACATAAAGGTAAATTAAGTCATGAAACTACTAAAAAATCTAAATGATTTTGCTTCTCATAAATTTGATTTCATATAAGGCCAATTTTTGAAATTGTTGCTTTTAAAGCTTCTTTTTTATAAATGCTTAGTTAACCTTGCTGCTACATATTGTGTATTATATTCTTAATGAATTTTACAAAGCTATTTGAAATACAGAGTTTCTACATCTTAAGGATATTTACCTTCTCATTTTTAATATTTGAGAGCTTAAACATAATCTATAAAAGCTTTTAGAAAATTAAGTTTAAAGATAATGTGTGAAAATTAAAAGTCCAAATTTTGTAGTTGATGCATTGGAAATATTGAATTACTTTATTGCTATTTAACAATAGGCACAAAACAGATATTAATAACTTATCTTTACCCCTTTTCTTATTAGTGTTATTTTGAAATATTCATTTCCATATGAAATTGGATATTAAAACTAAGGGAATATTTTTTGTATGAAATCTGACTAGAAAAAGTTTTTTTAGCAACGAAAGTATAGAAAATTTCAAGACCACCAACAAAACACAACACTTATTCTAAAAACTGGAGTGATCTGGTCAATATTTGAATAAATATTTAATGAATGTATATATATATATATTCTTTCACATAGATCAAATAAAACAAGATATGAAAATTTCAGTGAGCATTATTCTGAAATTGTAACTGTTTTAATTGTATTTAAATATCTGTTCACACATTTATAAGGGGAATAATAATATAGTTAAAAAATTACTAATTGTTTTATCTAATGATATTGTATATAAATGTGTTGATTTTGGTAAAAATTACTTTAGGGGGTTAGTACCTTGCAGAGTTTTGAAATTGTGCATTTTGACATACTTTTTTTATTCTTGATTAACTAGTAAACTCTTCTCCATTTAATATGAGCTTTTTACAGTTCATGCAACAAAGTACAAAGTTTAAAATAAAAGGAAAGATTTTGCTATGGAATTATTGAATTTTTTTAAATAGCATAAAGTATGTATTACAAAAATAAATAATTTCTTTCTGTTACCCACAAGAAAACTTTTGAAAGACTTAAGTAGATCCTATATTTTTTATATAAAATCAAAGCTTAAGAATGCTTGTATTCTGTATACCTCCAATTTTAAATTTATATCATATTTTTGTATTTTTAAAAAATTAAAAGAAATTGAAACAATTTTTTAAAAAAAACTTTTTTTTTTCTCCCCTATTCATATTACAAAATAAATTCTACTGATCCCATCCCAAAAATTAAGACATACAGAATAGTGGTCTACCAGTACATTATACGTATAAAATATCATAGCTCTGCAACCAATGCCGTTTTTTTTTTAATCTTGTGGGTAATTTAGAAACTGAGAAAATCAAGTTTAAAGATTCAATTTTAATTTTTTTTGCATTAAAATAAACCTTACACTTAAAATGTGTCCATTTTACATATTAAGGCTTCTTTTTTTGTAAAGTGTTAATGCATATTTTCCCCCCTCTTTCTCAGTGTCTTGCAAACCTTTTTTGTGAAAGATTTGCACTCCTTTTATTCATGCCCAAAAATCAAAAATAACAGAAAAATACTTTATTTTAAAACCCAGAAATTTCATAATATCTAGGCAATTAGCTAATACATCACCAAATATCACTGTTGCTTCATTTTAGACCAATATCAGTTGTTGTTTGGGGATATCCTGATACTTTAGTTCAGTATTTATAAGCCATAAAATTGAAATGTCAACCTCATCACTTGACCGGGGTTTTAAAACTATGAGGTGAGTCGCCATCAGACCTCATGTTGCTTCAAAATAAGAGATACTTATGAAGCAAATAACATCAAAAAATCTCAAACAGAACCTTACAAAAAATCTGTTTGTCTACATTTTTTTAAAGGTCCAGTCTTTTTTGACATTTACATTTTTTTATTGCTGAGAGCATAATTATTGCCAGATTTCCACGAGGTTTGCTTTAAAATGTTCTTAACAATCTATATTAACTTCTTAAAATGTTTTTAAAAATTCGATTTTCTGAACCTTCAAAGGTACTATCCCCCTCCCCCTTAAATGATTATATAAAAGTCATTGTGTGGTACATTTTCAAATTATTACCTTAAACATTGGTTTCTTCTTTAAAGCATTCATCTTCATCCTAATGTCCATTGCATTTATAAAAATAATTGGAGCATATGCTTAAAAATATAATGTTTTGGCTTGTGGTATACAAAATTATTTACCTTCAATGCTAATGAAAGTTCTAGCAAGCAAATTGAAGCATATATTTCTCTGATTGTCATTCTCCTTGTTACTCATTATATTATTACAAAATGTATATTTTATTATTGTATAATTTCAAATGTCAAAGCTAAATTGATCTTGCAAAATTACTGTTATTTGAGATTTGTTGTTGGAAAATGTTGTCAACTATCAAATTTAGTTTGATGTTAGTGTTAAAATATTTGAAAATAGCAAAATCTTTAATGAAATGTGTAAAAAAAAAACAAAAAAATAATATAATTTGTATATTTACAGGAAATCGTGGCTAAGGAAAACAGGAAGTCCACAATCCAAAATTGAAAAATGTACATTTTCAAATGATAGGTACATCGCAAAAGAAGAATTTTCTGATTTTTTCATAAAGGTAAATGTGATAATAATTTTAAAATATAATCTGTAGTAATGTATTTTCGTTTTATAACATGTTATATAATTTGCTATTTTCCTTTGTACTATTATAATGTTTTGTGGAGTTCAAAATGATATGCTGCATATTACTTTTTAACTCATTTAATTACATCACAATATTCATGGCACAGTACAAGAACATTACACTTATATACAGAGATTAATTATGCATTCTATTCTAAGTGTGGCATTTACATATTCGAAAAGTTTCTGTTACAGTTATCAGTCTTAGAACTGGTTACAGTTAAATACACCACATCTCCTCCCTCCCTAAAGATCAAGTCTCTTGGGAAGTCCCCTGTTTCCCCAGAACGCCTGGGCAATGGCCTCTCTTGAAATGGTGGATTCCTCGTTTCATAGTCATTCACTTTAGCTACAGATGGTGAGGTATCTGGAACCGTAGCATCAGTTGATGGGACTTCTGGAATGAAAGATAACCCCAATCTCTTGTTCTGAACTTCAGAAGAAGGATTTTCTGCTGTTTTTGTATGCTGAAGATTTGAGTTGCTTTCTCAATCCTCTGCTAATGGAAATCTTTGGTGAATGTTTTGAATGACATTCTCCTGCATTTGATCACCCACTGGATGGTTTTGATCAAAATGTCTTCTCACCAAGGTTCCTTGAACATAGATGGTGTAATGGAGTACATCATCCTGGTTTACAATAGTATCAAACTTCTATCTGGTATTAGTTGCTCTGTAATCTCTCACAGCCACTCAATCCCCAGCATCAAATTTCCTATCTTGGAATTTGAAATTATCTTTTCTTAATCTATCTTGAATCTTTTTCATATCAGAGAAAAGTAAATATATATCTTGGTTCTAATATCTCTTTTTAGGAATAATATGACTGGACGATGTGTTGTAGTTATATTAGGAGCTTTTCAGTATTGCAGTAAAAATGTACTCGACTTCTGTTGTGCAGTACCTTCATGTTGTTAGTTATGCCACCTGATCAGCAATATCATCAGATCAAAACCCACAAAATTCATCATGGCAAGGGGCTACTACTATGCCTGTCATTAGCCATAGCTTTGAGTTCCATACACGTGACAGTATGATTTGGCTCAGTTTCATCCCAATTTAGAGGAGTGGGTGGAAAGATTAGAGGACCCCTGGGGGTAGTCAGAGGTCTCCCACCTCTCTTTCCCTGCCACCAACCTCACACGAGGACTTGCGCTCGATGGTTATTTAGAGTACCCCCATGCCGTAAAGGCACAATATATTTACAAACATCCATGCTTTCTCTGAGATTTGAACCCAGGCCCAACAGCACAGCAGTCCAATGTCACTAACCACTATACCCAATGCGGAGCATAGTACCGCCATATTTCTGCATAGCTTCTTAATGACTTTTTTAAAGTAGCAACATAGTGTTCTGCCTGTCCATTACTAGAAAGTTTGAAAGGTGCACTAGTCTTATGCTTTACTCCATTTCTTTGCATAAATCTCTGAAACTCATAGAATGTAAACTGAGATTAATTATTGCTAACTAGAACCCGTGGTAATCCAAATCTTGCAAAACTATCTCAAAGATATTCGATGGTTTTCTTAGTTGTGGCTACCTTCATGGATGTACTTCTAACCATTTGGAATGAGCATCATGATCAGGAAAAACAGGTGTTCAAAAATTGGTCCAGCAAAATCTACATGAATATGTTCCCAGGACATACTGGAATATCCTCAATAATGAACTTTAGCTTTTGTCGGATCAGTCTTTTGTCTGACACAATCGACATAGTGTTTCGCAGCTTCCTCAATATCCTTATCTATATTTTTCCAATAGACTAATGATCTAGCTATGACCTTCATTTTTACTGTTCCTAAGTGTCCAGCATGTAATTCTTCCAGAACATTCTTTTGAAATTTTTTTGGAATACAGAACCTTTATCCAGGCATAATACTACCATCCTCAACAGTATACTGGGCTTCCCTCCCCTGTAAATTTTTATCTTCTCTTAAAGCTTTTAAGAGTAGACCCAGCTCTTTATCTTTACCAGTCTTCTGTTGTGACTCCTTAGAAGTAACAGGTAATGTTTCAATCTGTGATGTCTGAAATATTCATCATCTTTAACCACAAACTCTTCTGATGTTTTTGGTAATCGGGAAAGAAAGTCTGCACTTCCATGTTCATTTGTTTTATGGAATACTATATCAAACTGAAATGACTGTAAAATTAATCCATAATGTAAAACCCTGGTAGCTTTCAATGCTAGTAAACCTCTTTTTGTTCCAAAAATAGTTACCAAAGGTTTGTAATCCGTTATCAATGGGAATCTTCTACCTTTCAATTATAAATAAAACTTTTTCACTGACCAAACTATTGCAAGAGCTTCTTTATGAATTTGAGAGTACTTTTGTTCTAACCTCAGAACCCGGATGTTCAAAACCATCTCGATATATGTGTGACAGAACACAACCAATACGAACATCACTAGCTAAAGTTAAAAGTACATTAAGATCATATACTAAAACTTTTGGTGAACAATATAATGTTTTTTTTTTTCTTGTTTTTTCAATCCTAGTGTTTTTTAAATTCTTACCTTGAATTTATTCCTCAACCCATATCATTTGCCCCTTTAAAAGCTTTTTCCATAGCCAATGCTATATTTAATGTTTTCTCTAGATCAATGTTATCTTCAAATAATTGATCTAAAATTATTTTATCCTGCAACCCACATGCAAACACATTGCATAACATAATATTCAACATATCCTTATCATAATCACAATTCATTGGTAAAGCTCTAAGCTTAGCAATGTATGTACTGATACCTTCTTTTTCATTCTGTTTCCAGTTTAAAAATTTGTGGCCGGAAGGTTGTTTAAGGGTCAGATACATCTTTTAAGTTATCTAAAGTTTGGTTGGTAGGAATGTCAGGTGCCAGCAGGCTTGAGACTCTTTGAGGCCCTGGTCACAGAGAAATCTTAAGAATTTTTGAGGCCCTGAGTTCCTATGGAAAAGAGTAGCCCCTACATGAAATCTTTAAAAGTAGATGGTGTATATAGCATGTATTTTCAAATATTAATTCAAACAATAATTTGAAAAAAATATATGTGCATGACTTGCAATCTCTAAATTCTAGGCATCGATGACTTGACAGTTGGCTGCATTTTGACTAAATGAGTTGAATTATTGTTTATGGTTTTAGGCCTAGGTCTAGACAGGGACAACAGTCATCACATAGTAATACAGTCTTATCACTTTTGCCACTTGACAGGCAGTTTGAATTACCTGTTATAATTAATGTTTAACCCCCTTAATTTTTGACCAGATTAAAATTATCCGGATCATGATCTTATTAAGCCAGCCAAAAACGAAACGAGACCCCACCAAGGGCAAGGTCCTGGGCTCAGTTAGCCCTGCCCTTAGACATCCCTGCGTGGCAGCAAATTTTTCAGTAACTGATACATTTTTGCACTAAGAGATGAACCTTAGCTCTGTTAGCTATTGGTATGTTCTGTTTATCTAAGTAAGCTTCAAATCTTTCAATAAAACTATTGAAATTTTCATTTTCTTCATCAAATTTTTCAAATTGCATAGTTACTTTATGACTAAAGGAATTCTCTATTTTGCAGTTCTCAAATCAGTTCTTGATTCTGCCTGAGCAATTCTGCAATTGGCTGCTCCATAGTTCCTCCTGATTAAAATTTTTTTCACTGTGAGCCGTCTTCAGGCGATGCCTTATCCAAAAGAGATTATTTTTATTCATACTTAATACTTCATAGGAAGCTGAGTACTTAATACTTCCGGTGTTGCTTCACACAAGAAAATTTCTCTTTTTCAAAAAACATGTCTTCTTCAAAGCGGAAGCATAACAAGCAAAATAGACTTCCAAAATCCTTGGCACCAACTATTGTGTTTTATGGGTTTCAAAATGATATGCTACATATTACTTTTAAAGCTAATTTAATTACATCATGGTATACACAGCATAATACAAGTACACTTATATACAGAGATTAATTATAGATTCTATTTTAAGATCTGCATTTACATATTTGGAAAGCTTCTGTTGCAGTTACAGTTATCAGTCTTAGAACTGGTTACAGTTAAATACACCATAACTATCATTGTGCTGTTCTCTCTCTCTTCTTATTTTTATAATTTTCATTTATTTAAAGTAAATAATAAAAATAGAAAAAAGATATTTACTGTCCATTTCTTTTTACAGTTTAATACTGAAAGTATTATCTTTCTTTTTCATTATTTTATGATTTTCTTCCTATTTTGAGTGAAAAGCATAAAATATTTTTTAATCTTTCAAATATCTGTATTAATTAAATTAGGATATAATTTTTTTAGTACTGTCATAAAATGTTTAAAAATGGAGTTTTTTTTAAAAGAAAATGCTTATATCTATTCAGAATTTCTGAAACTATTTTTAATTATTCTTTACAAAGATAGTTTAATTTTGCTTACTTTTTTTTCTTTGAAATCAAGACATCTTACCAAGATTACTTAAAATATCCTGGTCTGTTTTTATTAATTTTATAATTGTCTGGTTATTAAAAAAATCCTTGAACTTAAAGACAGTCTATTTAAGGAGTTAATTCTATTTTGAAATTTCTTTATATAAAACAATATATAAGTGGAATAAATTCAATAAAAAAAAATGCCTCACATAAACCTTTTAAATTATTGTTTTTATTTTAATACTGTGCAAGTGTTATTTTTGCATAAAAAAAGTATATTGTTTATGAATAGAGTGAGTAATGTTTCTTTAATCTTGTATCTTTTATTTTAATTCTTGAAATTTATCACTAGTAATTTTTTTGAGATTTTCTAATAGTTTTATTGGTTTAATATCTTTTTTGTCTACTTATTAAAGCCAACAAGGATCTCAGAAGTCCTTATATTGGTATGTTGTTGCTTTCTTCATTGGGGGTTATTAGCCAGCTGAATGGTGTAGTTGGTTTGTCACTGGCTTTGTACGCCTAGGTTACGGGTTTGAACCTGGCCCAAGTTCGTGGATTTTTATGATGCAGAAAATCGGCAGCGTCCATATTGTGTGATTATGGGGTATGTTAAAGATCCCTAGAGTGCCTGTTTGGCTTGTTTGCTCTTGGCAAAATTTAATCCATTAAATTTAAGGTGCATCAAAATTACATTGCAGCAATTGGTATTCCTTGTATATGGTGCTGCACTAAAAAGTGATACCAGCTTCCGGAGAATATACTAGGTTTTCATTGGTAAATACCAATCTGCAGTCTCATTTGAAATAACAATTCGGTGATGTTAATTCAAACAGAACCCAAAAATTTGTCCGATTATAAAATTTTCTTGGAATACTTTTTACATTCCCATTACATTTATCCACCTTATAGTTTTACATTCTCTCAAAAAAAAGAAAAATTTTAAGTTTCATGTTATTGAAGTGTAAAACTGTTCAAAAATTCAAGGGTCTACTTTAACTTTGATTTTAATGCTTCTGTGTGTGTTTTCGACATTTTTAGCTTTGTATTCAAACTTTTGATTATGTTTTTAATGGCTCTTTTATCTTTTTTAGTATTAATTATTTATGTGGAGTTCTTCTTTAAAAAACTCTGTGAGTTTTATTTTTTATTCTTCCATCAGATGTATGCATGTTGTTTTCAGATTAGTTTCTTTTTCTTCCCTTGTTTGGTTTAACCATTTTATTTAAAAGTATGATTGATCTTCCTAAGTATGTGTATGTAACCTTTTATTCCTATTTTGAGCCTGGATTGCTTTTGATACCATATTTTTACTAATTCTACTACATTTTGTAATATAAACTGTAATACCAACTCAAAGAAAAAAAACTATATATTCTGTGCATATACAATAAAACTGTATGAACTAAACTATAAACTCAAATTTACCTAAACTGCTTCACATAATTTTATAGAATAGTTTTTTATATAAAATTCTTATTTTGAAAATTACATTACTTTCAGAAAATATTAAAATGGGTTTTATTTATCAAAGATAAGCATTAAGAAATTCTAATGGAAAATTTTATTATTGAAACATAGCATAACAGTTTTATAATTTGAAGTTCTGTAGAAAAATGTATTGTCTCCCAAATAAAAGTTACCATGCACATCTTATGATAAAGAAATATTTTGAATAAATATTCAATAAAATTCTATTTATGTAATTGAATTCATTCACAGAATGAATAATGATTGCAATGAATAATGCTTACAACTGAACTAAAACTATAAAAAAAATAAGATAAGATTTCATTATCAGATACATATTTTCAAAATTAAATGACAAAAGGCAATGCAATTAAATTATTTAACCTGCATAGACTGTTTTATAGACATAAGATCAACCAAATTAGATTGATGAAAGGCAGACATAATTTTACAAAATATCTCAAATCAAAATATTACATTAACACTAAAACTTCTGGGATTTCAATCACCTTTAAGTGTTTGTCAGTGTTTTTTCGACACCGCTATATAAAATAATTGTAATTTAATAAATTGCAGGACTACTTTTCGGGGAGGCTTAGTTTTAAGACTTTTTAATATTATTTCATGTAATTATCATATATTATGACCTGTCATCTCATAAAAAACTGTAACAATACAAATTACTTAATCTAGTAAAATGAAATAAATCAGTATTCATAAATAATTGTATAATAAGAAAAATTGTATTTTTGGGGATTTTAATTATTATTTATCATTTTTATGCATAATGTTTTGTACATGCCTCATTTGCAATGGATACAGTGATATTCAATTTTTTTCTGTACATTTTCCACACATTACATACAAGAGACACACATTTTTTTAGTTGCATTTCCATAACACTTTTTGATTTCGCACTTTTTTCATTTTAACAAATTCGTAATTCCTTTAAATTCAGTCTTTTACTGATTTTTCAAATTTCTTGCACTTACATAATTTGAACATAATTTCTTAGCTAAGTTTTGTATACAGTCTTTTCTTGAAATAGATTCCAAGTGATAAATAATCCAAGAATGGATTGCTGCAAGTACCAAAATATTGTAAATTGTATACACGTAATCTTATGTCTTCAACGGAATCTAAATTAGAACAAGGCAGCTCATCACCATCAGATTGGTTCTCAGAAAGCCCTCACAACAAATTAGCAATTTCATCAGGGCTTAGATCTTTTCTATGAGCCATCTTTTCAGAGTATCTGCTCTTGTCAAGGTTTGCAAATTGAATGAAATTTTCTTTCTCAGCAGATAAGCAAATGCTATGTAACAAATACTTAGAGACAACAATTTTAGTATAATTGATTTATTTCTACTGTGAACCCAATAACACTGTAATCAAGGTCAAACAAATGCGCTATAGTACTTTTGAAAGTTTGTTTTACGAATGGTGTCTATGTAGTGAACTACCTTTACCTTTTGTTGAACAACAGCTTTTTATAATGATAAATTGCTTTGGTTTCAAAATGACTCCAGCAAACATTCTAGGTATATTTCATTGTAAAAACTCTCCTAATTAACATAGAACCATTAAATTTTTTCTGTATAGTCACCATGAAAAATGATTAAAAGTCTTTTTTTCGAATTCCCTGCAAAAATGAGGAAAGGAGAACAAACTAAACTGGCTCTGTTGTCCAATCAACACCTACGGACAATCTAGTGTTAATAAATTCACATAAATATTGTAAAATAATTACAAGAATGGGAATACAGTTCTGGTTAATGACAAAATAAATTATATTACACAAACCACTTCCCAATAAAGTATCAAATTTTTATGAGCCCCTTCTCTCATTTTGCAATAAAATACCTTGTGCTTATTTGTTTCTTATAAAATGTTTTGATAAAATTGCACTCAGTAAATCTGAAGTTATTAAATATATGCTATGCTATATTGCAAACAGAAAAATGTCTATAATAAGCAAATGAATAAGTAAATTGTATTTAAAAAGTAAATCATTAGCTTGTATCATTTTATTGTTCAAAATTACTTACTATTTAAAAGTCTATCAAAGGAATTTTTTGTTAACCATGCTTAAAAGATGCCTTAATCACTTTGATTGATGGTTGCCTAGTTACAAGGACGATTTTTTGATTTTAAACAAGCAGACTTTATGTATTTAATAATGATTTGGTAATTATCAAGAATTCTACATTAAAATTTGAGAATCATTTTTTGAAAAGATGTTAGAACAAACTTGATTATGTTTGAAATGTATTAAAGTTCAATTAAAAGGAAAAATTCTGGCTTAGCATCATTAAAACCTGTTAGTAAAATTATCAATCTTCATAATGAGGAGTGTAAAATTATGTTTGTATTTTCTTGAGCATTTTTACAAAATTTAAAATTGTTTCTTTGTTTAGTAAAACCCATAATGATTTGAATGAAACATTCTTAAATGCTCCTAAAATGTTTGTATGAACTTTTGCAAATAAAAAACATCCATAAGTTTATTCAAAATAGAATTGACATGAATTTTATATTGTAATAACAAAAAGTTTTAAATATTCCACTTGCTCAATTTTGCATTCATTTTAATTACACATACAAAAAAAAAAATGCAGAAATACCTTTCAGATTTGTTTAAGAAAACTTTTAAATGTATTATTATTTTTTAACATATTAGTTAAAAAAAAATGGGGCTGGGCAAAAGGTCAACTCAGTTTTTTATCTCTTCTGTGGGTCAATAAATGAGTACCAAGCTTGCTTGTGAACTGAACACTGGGGGGTTTCGCACCAGACTGACCACTTGACCGAAACATCTGCACATAACCCCAGTGCCTAAGGTCATATAAACTGAGATAGGCACAGTAGGCCTTGATCCTCATGGGCTGTAGCACCGCTGAGTTCATTTCAGTTCAATCAATATGTTAGTAATTTAAGTTGAATTTTACTTAGTATTAGAAATGTGACCAATTTAAATTTATTTCTGAAGAATTTCTGGAATTTTCTATGAAATTCAGATTGACTATAATTATTTCTGTGTCCTGTTTTAGAAATTCTTGTAATCAGTTTTACGTCAGAGTTGTTATTTTTCAGAGATTGAGAGCTTCCGTGCGGTTAATCAAAAATGCATGCTCCTGTCTCATGTTTGTAACTTTATTTTTTAAAGATGTCATTTGTAGCCCAGCAACCTATCAGGAATTTTTTTATTCAATAATTGTTCTTGGTCAGCCTATATTTATAAAAGATATCTTGGAACTAATATATCAACTTTTTTGTGACACCGTGTTACTTTCACAATCTAATATATTTGGTACTACTACATATCCAACTCGAACATTGCTTATTTTGTTACTGCTCTGGGCTCAATGATTGGAGAATGAAGATTAAGGGGCTCTGCAATGTAGGCTTCCTTTTTACTAGAATCAAACTTTTAACCCTTTGTGTTAAATGAACTTAAATATGAATT
Source organism: Trichonephila clavata (assembly GCA_019973975.1). NCBI lineage: Eukaryota > Metazoa > Arthropoda > Arachnida > Araneae > Nephilidae > Trichonephila > Trichonephila clavata. The sequence continues at coordinate 5,009 of BMAO01037463.1, read as the reverse complement.
TAACTTCATAGATGCAAAATGGATATTTACCCCCCACATTAAATGTGGTTTGAAAAAGAGGAATTGTAGAAAATAATTGGCTCACTAGATTAATTTCTTGAGTAATCAGCCATTCTGTTCTTGAATTCACTTTTATGACCAGTTACATTAATAGAGTTTTATGTTTTCTTTGTATGTGAGGCTGTGGCTATTATCTATCCATGGAGGTTTAGTATCTTCCAAAATGTATTTTTGAGGTAAATAAACTCTTCTCAGTTTATTCAAAATGAAATGTCAAAATAAGTATTCATTCTCACATATGAACCATATATCTGTAAATTCTATAATAAACTTACCTAATGCCCATCATTCTGTTGCAAATTTTATCAATGCATAATCTTTCTATACCAAACTCCTGATAACATTCATGAATTATCCTTGATTAACCATTTCAGTTATTTCATAGAGTTAAGACTCTGGTCTTTGTGAATATCTAAAAATTCCTGAACCATTTAATTTGCCTGTTATCATATTATTTCATTAGCAAAAATGTGCAAAATTGCATTTTGTCCCTTGCAAGCAGTCATTTTATAAATTAAAAGTAGTAAACTATGTGCTATTAAGTGAAAGTTTCAAATTTTACTTTTATACTTAATTTTTAGCTTAAAATTCTTCATTTCATCATTATGTTCCAATTTTACCAATATAGCTTTTTAAAGTGAGAATTGCTTTAATTTGAAGTAAAATTTAAAAAATGTTTAAAATAATCTTAAATATAACTTATGTATTAAAATATATTTACTTTTTTCTTTTTTAAACATAGATGATTATTCATTTATACAAAATGGAAGTTGAATGTCGCATTTTTATTGAATTTATAATTATAAGGCAAAAATTCTGTTAAATGGAATATTATGAAAATCTTATTGTGAAGGGTATTTTGAATCATTGAGTTTTGTTTGTTTTACTTCATTTCTTGATTATATTATTTTTGTTTCCCAGTAGCATATTAACAATCCTAATACAAAAATAGAAAAGTGATTTACACTCATGTCCATAAATTAAGGATAATTCAGCATCACACAGAAATTGAACTCTAAAATAAAAATTTCACCTGTAGAATTATCACACACATCTTGAAGGATATGCAAATTACAGGAAACCACCAGATGGCACGGATAGTACGTCACAATGACGAGAGTGTAAGAGAGGGTATATAAGGAATGGTGGCAAAGAAGTAAAATTGTTCACAAGCGCTTTAAAAGCCTTCCAGTGCAATAACCGCATAGTTATGGCACAAAGGAAGCATTTGGATGATTTTTTTACGTGGTAGAATCATCGGACGATGGAATGTGGACGTACCCAGCAGGAAGTATCCGAGGAACTTGGAATTGCCCAGAGTGTCATCTCCAGGCTTTGGCAACGATTCCAAGATGATGGTAATATGAGTAGATGTTACAGCACAGGTCGCCCCTGAGTTACAACGCGAATAAGGACCGGTATTTAGCAGTTACTGCCAAAAGAAACAGACGGAGCACAGCCTCAGACCTGTCTGTCAGCTCTCTTCAGCTACCGGTACGACAGTTTCAAGGCAGACCGTGTACAGACGCTTAGGGCACATTGGTCTATATGCTCGTAGGCCTGTCAGATGTGTTCCCCTTACCGCAACTCACTGTCGCCTGCGATTAACCTGTAATAGAGAGTATGCATTGTGGACACCACACAGTGGTCTTGTGTGATGTTTTCCGACGAGTCCAGGTTTAGTTTGCAGTCTGATTCTCGCCGGACTTTCATATGGAGAGTGCCAGGTACCCGTTACCACCAAGAGAACACATTGAATGACACCGTTACGGTGGTGCAGGATGGCTCGTTTGGGGAGGAATTACTCTTGGTTCAGAACTGACCTGCATGTTCAGAGTGTAACGATGACAGGCCACATCTATCAGGATGTCTTTCTGGAACAACATGTACGTTTGTTTCGGGGCTCCATGGGTGCAGAATTTCTGTTTATGGATGACAACGCCCGTCCTCACCGTGCAAACATTGTAGACAAATGCCTTCAATCGGAGGATATCACCGTATGGATTGGCCAGCATACTCACGGACTTGAATCCAATAGAGCATGTGTGGGATATGCTTGGCCGACGAATTGCAGCCCGTCAACCCCTCCACCTGTCTCCGGAACTTCAGAGGGCATTGCTTGATGAGTGGTGTAATATTCCCAAGATCAGATTGATAATTTGATACTCAGCTATGCGTTGTAAGGCCTGTATTGCATCGTCCGGGAGACATACTCCGTATTAACCATCATACTAACCATGTTAACTGTTTTTTGTAAATAGGTTCTTTTTTGAAATTTGCTCCAGGGAGTAAAAATCGCAATTTTTATTAATTATGTCAAACATGTAGCATCTTTTTTGCTCTTTACCTTTTGTTTAATAAATAGACTTTACAAATAAGTCAAATTTGTTTTGCTTCTGTTTCTTTCTTTGCCTGAACTTCATTATCCTTAATTTATGGACATGAGTGTATATTCCTTGATTGATTAAAATATATATTTTGTATCTTACAATTATCTTATTTATTATATTGTTTCTCTTTTTTCTTAAGAACTGTTTTAATTGAGTCTATAAAAAGAAGTGAAACTTAAATCTATATTTATTTCATTATCTTTTGAATTTTATTTATGAGCAAATTTATATTATTAATATGTTTTGTAATTTTCATCACAGTTTTATAATTTAAATCAGTATTATAGTAGTTTTTGTGTACCTAATTATGAGAAAATAACACCATGTTATATTAACTATATATTAAATTGCAATATGTCAAAACAATTTCCATGTATTATTTTTTTTATGTGGCAGTTATATTATTTTTTTAAAAAAATTTTGAGGTACAAATATACTCCTACATTGAACTGAAATAAAGTTTTAATTATACCTAGGACTTTTAAGTAGTGCTGTATTTTGATCGTTCTTGTTTCCTTTTTTATTGCAGAAAGGAGATAAATTTTATGCAAGATGATTACCATTCATTTGCTTTTGGTAACCTTCATGCTGGTGAAAAGAAAAGTATTGTGATATATTTGCATTTGTATGAATGGCACCCATATCTATTTATTTGAATGTGGATAGTTAAGTGGATTGCATAAACTTCATTATCACTGAAAACTTAAGTATAATTGATGAAAAATATTTCTGTATGAAATAAAGTCTATGCAACTGAAAATCTCTATTTATTCCTTTGTATTTTAAAAATATAAAGGATTGCACATACATTTTTTATTTAATTCAAAAGTACCCAAAGTTGTTTATGAATTATTTCTGTATTTAATTTAAATTTATTTTATGTATACATTTTGTAACTTTTTTTTTTATTTCCTTTATTTCTGTTACTTTATTATGCATTAAATAGTAAAAGTTGGAAAAGAAATCTTGATTTTTTTTTTCATTAAAAAATATTAGCAGTCTGCCTTCTCTGTATGAACATTAACTGTTTCATATTGTAATAAAATATGTCAAATATAATCTTCTAATTCCTTAGTTTGAGATTGTAATATTTGTACATACAGTAGAACGCCGTTTATCTGAATCCATTGGGACGGACACTGTTCGGATAGCCGAAGACCGAATGCGATCCATGCAGTATGTGAAACTGGGCACTTAATAAATATTGAAAATCATCAGATGCTGGAAAAATGCTTGAAGAAAAAGCAAAATAGGTGCAAAATATTGCAATTTTACATTTATTGTGGAAAATAACCACTTATTTTTCACTGTATCATTGTACACCTTCGTTTTTAAGTTGCAAGGTCTCCGATTTTCTTGAGCAGCAGTAGTTGAGTAGGACAGCACTCTGATTGTTGTTCGTACCACTCCATAGCTGTCTCTAATGCAGAAATGGATTCTCGGCTTTTTTTTTATGTCAGAAATTCTTGACTTCCAACATTATAAAACTGTGCTAGGGATGCTCCTCTTTCTCCTTTGCGAGATGGTTCAATATTTCAAGTTTTGTCTCTATGTTCAAGACTTTGCGCTTCTATTTTGAATTCGTAGCCATAGCATTTCACAACTCAACAAAAGAGCACGTATACAGCCCCTCACTTGGACACAAACTGACCTAATATTCCATGCAGATGTTTGCCAAATCACTCACAACTGAAATTCCTCAGATATCGCTGACCTTGGATTTTCCTGTCACTTTTGGCCTCACGGAAACAACTATTGAGCATTGCACTGTTCGAAAACATATTTATGACTTTAGTCCAGATAATAAACGATCGGATAAGCGACGCTCTACTGTATTGTAAAGCACAATAGCTATGCCTTAGTTTAAAGTTAATTTAAAGAATTAAGATTTAAAAAAAATTGACAGTTATAGAGACTGCCGATAGAAGTGAAAACTTAGAACTTTTAGTATTAAAATTTGAAATTTCATAATGTTTGAATTAAAATTTGAAATTTCATAATGTTTGAATTAAAATTATCAACATCAATCTGGTTTTCACATCTATTGACCTCCGAGCAACATTATATGCATGTTTATATGTTTTTTTATTATTCAAATATATTACTGGCTGTACGAGATCATGATAAAATATAAATACAATTCAATTGAAATAACAATTAATATACAATCATATGCCACATGGTGGATAGTATTTGTATTTTACTTAAACTTCAATGAAATTGATTTTAACATTATTTTAATTGTTTGCACTATTGTCATTATTAATTTTAACAATACTTTGTACTTTCTTTAACAATACTTTGTATCGACTTTTGTACTTTCACTATTTCATTTTAAAAATACACAGGTTTATGCGGTAACTTAAGCAAGAAAGGAAAATGTATGATTCAAATTTATCTAAATATCACGTAAAACCGCATCAATCGCCATTTTATATTTTGTACTGAGTTTTCGGGACCATTGACCTTATTTAAATTAAGAATTTCATTTAGAAATTCAATTAGGTGGTAGATTTTATCATCCGCAAAGAGCACATGCAACTGAACGAAGCATACCAG
>BMAO01037462.1:0-28789 GCA_019973975.1 Trichonephila clavata | reverse complement strand
TCAATGAAAATAAGTTAAAATTACATTAAATCTATCTTACTGTTTAATACATTTAATGATAAAAATGTAAAAAAGAAGGATTATTTCGTAAAAATGGGGGAGATTTCATTTTAATGTGTTTTTAAGCTTCTTGGGATAAAGAGATTTTATATATTGGAATTAAAAAATTTTCTTGGTTGGATCTATTTTATTGTTGTATTGGAGAGAATACTTTTTCCCCTTAGTAAATGCAAAAAAAAGAAAAAACACACACTCACGGATTTATTTTCAATTACAAGATTAGTTAAATCTATTTCGAAAATAATTAAATTCTTGAGTGCTTAGAAATAAGTAGTAACTATTTATTTCTCTGGTTTATTTTTCTTCTTAAACTGATTCTAAAAACTCGTTAAAATGGTTAGAAAGTTGCAAGAAGAGAATCTCATTTTAATTGCATAAATACAAGTATATTAATAGTATTAGTTTACAGGTTTGAGAAAAAACACCAAAATAGTTTTTATACATAATTCTAAAAAAGTATTTTTATTAGTTCTTACCTGATTAATGTAGAAAAATAAGAAATAAGGAGTTTTAGTAAGTTTTATATATTATTATTATTATCAAATAAGTAAGGAAACTTTTTAAGGCAAATCACATAAAATACTCATCTTCATTTCATGAATTAAGTACAATAAAACCTGTTTTGTAGATAGGGACCGCATAAAAAGAAACTGCACAAAAGAAAAATGTGAAAATTTCATAAATACTTACACATAACTAACCACTTTGTTGACATATCACAGAAAATTATTTTTATGCGGCGGAGAGGGACCCCATAAAAGTCACACCTAAAAAATTTGTTAATTACTTACAAAATTTATGAGAAAGTACTTCCAATCAAAATAAATAATTAAATTCCACATGGAAACATTTAAAAAATCGACCCACAAGGGAGTTACGGGGTGTAATGAATAAAAAAATCCTTTTTCTCAGCTATTAGACCTACAGACTTAAAATTTAATAAATTTATTTTTTGTTCAGCTGAGATATGCAAAAAAAAGTTTCTTTTTTTGTTTAATTTGCAATTCAAGTAAAATTAAATCTATAAGAGGTGTGACCAATGTAATAAAGGGACACGCGGGAATGGGTTTTTAACTAAGTCCACTATTTAATAAACACATTTATTGGACAAAACAACATTAATATACAAAACATAGAGAGAACTAATTACAATTAAAAGGGATCGGAACGCATGCTCATACGTCGTACAGTTTGGAAGCTAGGCCATCACTGGAGATAGTTTAAGCCGCTAGAGGCGTGAGTCTTTCTGCTGTTATATGTGAAAGGGGGTTACAACTCATTAAAAACTTCTTTATCCTTCAATCTGTATTGTGTAATTTTTCAAATCGCCCTTGCGAAGAACGGGTATATTAGCGAGTAGTGTTATAAAGTTTCAAAACTATAACACTTTCAATAATTAATTTTTTTTAAAAACTATCTTAATTCTTCTCTAATATATAAACATATTAAATACTTACCACAAGGTAAATATGCTAACAATAGTTTAATTTATATTAGCATTTTTACAAAGCAATAATTCGATAATAATGATTTTTATCACTCATAAATATATTCATGATTATTTTTAGTAGAATTAATATGCATATTCTTAAGATTACTTTTAATCTATTTATTTAAATTATGTTTAAAGCAATAATACTCAACTTACAGTATAATGCTTTACAAATGACAGATCGTAAATTTAGATTTAATAAAACTAATGCCTTAGATTTATCATTATTAAAGTTCTTCACTGGAACAGTAATATTCTTAAATAATTTGTAGAAATATAGTAATCAACTATTTGTAACATAACTTCTATTTGTTATTGAAGACAGTGATATGATTAATAATATTTAAAAAAATTAAGATTATGTTTAAAACATTATTACTGCATTAATTTTTTTTAATTTTACACTTGTGCAATAATTTTAATGTTAGTTTGAATTTAATGTTTATAAATCCCTTCCCGTCTTAATACATATTAATTATTTTATTTATTTTTACTTTTTATTTACTTCTTTACATTTTATTTACTTTATTAACAGAGGTGTTTGCCAGTTTATTTACTTTTGTGTTGTATCTAAATTGGTTATAGTTTAATTTTAATTTGTAAAATTTTATATTCTTAAGAATTTTTTAAGTTTTATACATTATTTTCATATTTCACTAAAGAATACATATATGGACAATAATTTTCCAGAAATGCAACACCGAGACTTTATTTGTGTTGGTTCTTTGTAGTGAAGCAAATATAGATTTTTTTATGTTGCTGATATATAGTGTTTTGGATTAATTTTATCAACAGTTTTATTTATTAATTAGTATTTTAAATTTGTTACACATTATTTCTAAGTTTCGAATTTTTAAAGAAATTTGCAATCTAAGGTTAAAAAAAAGAAGGAAAAATGTTCCTCATTGGATTAAAATGACTTATTGAACTAGCTACGTTTTAAGTCAACCCAGCATATGGTCGTGATGTTTGAAATGGAGTAGTATTATAGTTTTGTTATTCTTCTAAATAGGCATTCTGTCTAAATGCCTACTTAGTCGGAATGTTTGGAAATTTGCTACTTTCATTTACTTTTCAAATTCTCTTTCAATGACAGATGTTTAATGCTTGGCTAAGACCTATGGTACTTTATTTTCTGATACCTTCTATTAATAACATGTGCCCTCTGAAACTATCCTTAATTTATAAGAGAAAATATAGTTCTCTTTCACTCGGTTAATATTTTAAATTATTTAAGATAAACTTGTATATTTTTCATTAATTTGTTCAGGAGATTTTTGTAAATTTTTTCAAGTAAATTTAGATTATATAATAAAATGATCACAAAGAAATTTTTGTTTAATAGGAAATTTAATTTCCGACTACAAAACTTATTAATATTTTTATTTTTTCATTTGACTTCAAATATAAATCAAATTAAATAAAATATTTGAATTTCTTAATAGCATAACATGCACTTCAAATGGTTATCCACACTAGTAATTCTTTTGATAAATATAATCCTTAGCCCCTTAACTGGTTTGCCCGTACGGGCTACCAAAAACTATCCATAACCGGTTTGATCGTACGCTGTACGTAAATTTATATTTTCTGCTTCCTACCTTTGATTTGCACATATTTTTAATTCTTCTAGTGAGATTATTAGTGCTAGTGTTTTTAAGAAATGCAGTTTGTTCATGGTACTGAAATACTTCTCATCCGGGATTTTCTTTGAGAGCTGAAGTTGGGAATTTTCCACTATAGGCAGAAACTTACATTCGTGAAAATATTCCATAAAGAGCAGAGATTGGCAAGGCAGTATGCAATTTGTTGCTCGACAAGAAATGTAAGTGGAAAAATAATCCATAAAAAGCCGATACAGTATATCTGTTTCCATTGCAAGTAAGACATAGTATTCAACAATGTTTCAAATTATGTGTGCATATACAGGGTGTCCAGTCTTAATGTGATCTAATAGCTAATTCCCGAACCATTCGGTTTAGATATGCACTTCCAATTTGAAAAATGTTTTAAAACAGGTAAAGAATGGCTTTACGTGCTTTTCGAACCAAAAAACCCATTTAGAAAAAAATTACAAAAATTAAATTTTTAACGGTTACCAGGTCCGATCACTTATATTTAGGAAAAGATGCAGTACACAAAAACAAAGTAAACACAAAAAGTTTCATTTTATTACGATAAAAACTGGCCAAGTTGTGGAACTTTGAAAATCATACATTATATCCATTTTCTAGGCTATTTTCAAGAAGCTAGTAAGGGGCCGCCTCCAATGTGAAATTAGTTGGAACTCTGCTAGGAAACTTACGCTCTTGCACGTCATTATTATGTAAATCGTTTCTAAATTTAAAAGCATACGTTAATAATACAATTGAGTACTTATGAAATAAAATTTATTCTGTGTATGTGTAAAACGAAGAAAAAATAAAATATTTTGGACGAAGAAAACATCTCAAAAGCAGTTCCAAAAAATAGACTTATATGCTGCGGCTTGAGTCTGATTTGCTGCGTTTTTGCTGATCATGACGAACGTTAAAAATCTGTTGTGTAGTCGCTTGCAATTGCATACAGTCGTATTCTAATATTACGAATTCTAGTTGGGAGAACGAGATGTATACAAAAGAAGAAACTGCGAAATGTTAGTTTTATGGGCAGTGTAATTCAAATAAGAGAGAGGCGGCAAGACTTTATGCCATTAAATTTCACACTCGAAGACATCCATCTTATTGCACAATTGCCCGTGCTGTTCAGCGCTTATATAAAACTGGGAGTTGAAATAGACGTATTCCCTGTCTCGTGCCTTCACCATTATTTAAGTTAATTTGGTCATTCTGATATAATAAAGCCCGTGATTCATGATTGGCGCATCATTCCACATTATGCTATAATTTGAACGGCAAAACCTGTATTATTTTACTGCTATTTGATAAAACAAGCTGTTTTAATCTTTTCGGTACAAGTTGTATTTCTTTAATTTAATTTTTATTGTTTGTCATACAGCAATACAAATTGTCTATCTATGATGTTTCTACGATGTTTTAATTTTTCTATGATGTATTTTTTTTTTTTTTTTTGCTCTTTCTGTAGATAGTGAATTACTGTTCTCTAAATTCAATTTATATACGACCCCCTTTTCTGAGCAACTCAGATGCTACAAATTCATGTAGGCATAACTCGGCCAGTTTTTATCGTAATAAAATGAAACTTTTTGTGTTAACTTTGTTTTTGTGTACTGCATCTTTCCTAAATATAAGTGATAAGACCTGGGGATCGTATAAAAATTTAATTTTTGTAATTTTTTTGTAAATAGGGTTTTTGGTTTGAAAAGCCCGTAAAAACATTCTTTACCTGTTTTAAAACATTTTTCAAATTGGAAGTGCATATCTAAACCGAATGATTCGGGAATTAGCTATTGGGTCACATTAAGGCTGGACACCCTGTATATATGCACACACGCACAAAATTCTCAACCGTTTGAAAAAGAGTTACGAAAATGAAATGTTTTTGTAGGAAGGGAAGAATGTCTTTTAAGAGATGAATGAAACATTCTTTACAGTATGCAATACACACACACACAATGATAAAATAAGAAATGGTGTGAAAACTGTAAAATTGAAAGTTAAAATAAAATTTTTCTATTTTCATATTCTGTTAAGACTCTGTTATTCTGCTAAGGACTCTTAAATTCCAAATTTTTCAATTTTTTGAAAAACATATATGTTAACGCCTTAATTTTTCTGAGCATTTTGATACCAAATGTTGTTGATACTGTAAAAAGTTCCGAAGTATTGAGAAATAACTAGATAAATTTAAACAAAATCCCTATCTCTTTCGTATCTCTTTAACTTCATTTTTCTCAAACAACAAATTTTAGCTTGCGCGCAGAAATTCTCAGAAACTATTTATGATTTCGATTTGAAATTTCATACGTGTTCAAAATATGGCTCTTCATACTTATACTAAAATTTTCAAAAAAAAAAATTAATAAATTTTTTTTATTTGAATTTTAATTAATTTTTTTCTTAAAATTTAAAAAATTCGTTGTAATTGTATTTAAAAAATATTTTTTCTCTAAATTTTTTAAAAGTTAGTATAACTTTGAAAGTGAACATTTTTATACCAAGTAAAGTTAATTTTGTAAATTTGATCAATTTTGTATTTCAGAATCTTGCGCGCTGTAAAATACTAATTTTCAAATTTTTGAAAAATTGTCCACTTTTATTCCTTTATAAATTTTAAAAAAATTTCTCAATTCTCCAGAAATTTGAGAACGAATGTAAATATATGTGATTATCATGTGATAAAAATTTCAAATGATTGTTTTACTTTATTGCTAAGTTACATTGTTTCAAGAAGGATATTTTTTTCGAGTGCACAGATATTTGTTAAGATCCTGAGACCCCTTAAGTATCCTGCTTAGTTGCATGCAATAAAAAAAAACGTGCCCTTTTTTTTTTTATTATTTTGGAGAAAACAATTTACCACTAAAGGAGTTAATCAATTGTTTATGACAAAACCTAAATATTTAAAAACTCATGAAAATGTAACAAATTATTAAACATATGATCTAAAAAAACTCTTAAAAAGCAAAAGCTTTTCCTAAAAGCTTTTCAAATTTTTATCATTATACCTAGTGCTTCAGAGTATAGGAGAAAAGAGCATTCAGATTTTTCTTTTTGAATCTCGTCTTGAAGAATGAATATTTCATAATGCTAGAGCACGTAAAACCTTTTCTCGCTTATTTAGAATTTGATTCTCAAGAAAAAAAGATAGAAATCGGGAAAAGTAGCGGTAGTGAATTTCCAGTTGTGAGCAGATTGCAGAGCAGTAAGTATATTCAGTCAGTTAGAAGATTCCGCATTGGAGAGCAATTCGAAAAATTTGTATTTTGTAATTTTCCATAAAATATATTTTTCTTTGATTTTTTAAAGGAGAGAGAATCTTACTTTAATTTAATCCGAATCCAATTTAACTGGAAATTATCGTTTTGCATTTTAAAAAAGCAAATTTTTATTTTTTTTAAAAAATAGAATAAATAAATTTGTGCATGGATCAAAAAATGTTTGTACATTTTCAGTATCAATAAACGTAGAAGGCAAAAACGGCAATATCAATAACTGATGACTACATTTTACATTAGTCAGTCCGAACGTGTTTTATTATGAATTATCCTGATAGAAAATTCATTAAAGGCAACCCGATTTTTTGCTTATTGCAAAAGTGTGAGAAAGGCTTAGATAAAACTCCTTTCGATTGGATCAGTTTACTAAAAAAAATATGAACTATTCCCATCAACAATATGTTGGAATACATCAAATATAAAATAAATAATCTCAATTGTTGACATAGCCATGATAACCTAGTAGTAAAGTTCTTGGTAGTGGCGTAATTAGGTAACCAAAGGCCATAATGCAACAAAAAAAATTGAGGGCCCTATCTTGGTTGGATTTTATCAAGTAAAAAGGTAAAAATATATGAATATTTTAAATATACAAAGCTACAATTATTATTTACTTTCTTAGCATTGTTTGCGCTTAAACGCCTCCCTGGGTTTCTTTTTCTTTATCCACATAATTTTAGTTTTGTAATTTATCCAATACAATTCGTATTTGCTCGAGTTTTTACAGACGTTAAAAGAAAGTAGAAATATAATTCTATGCTACAAAACGTCGTTAAGGGATTCCTAGCTATTTATTTATTTATTCCTGAGGATCGAATTCATGCACCAGAGGGCTTATATCTACAAAATGGTCCACCTAGATAAACAGGAATGATACAAAAAATATGCATGAACAGGAAAATACAATATTATTATAATTATTTTTAAAAAACCATCTCTGTAAAAGAGCAGAGGAAGGGGCTAAACTTTCATCAGTGTATCGCAGATGCGAAATATTGAAACAGGAAAGTAGCTCATTATGAATCATATTGTCTACACGAAAAGTGGTTGCCAAAGTGGTGGTCCGTGAGAAAATTTCGCTGGTCCCCAGCAAAATGTGGAATGTACTTACTCATCAAAATAAAATTATGTTTTAAGTTGCTTTGAAACATAATTCAATTTTCATAACATTGCGTGAAAAGTTATTTCTACTTCTTAGAATAAAATCATTTCATGAAATAACGCCATGGTAAATAAGTCGTACTGCTATAGCTGCATTATTTTAGCTACATGTTTTGTCTCGGCTTGTTCGTTCCTTTAAAATAGTTATAGAATTTTGTAATTTTGAAAATTTTTTTTGTCTTTTTTTACACATAAAACTATTTTTTCTGATATCTTAAAGTTCAATAATGCCATTCATTACATTATGAGTTTTAGAGTTACTGCCCTTTATTTTCAATTCCTACTATTAATTCACTCTCCCTATATATATATATATATATATATATATGTCATGGTTTTTTGAGTGAACTTCAAGACATTTTAATTTAACCGTCTTTATTCCATGAGATCATTTTGTAATCTGATTGTAAGAGAGAGAGAGAGAGACGGACACGTGTTAACCATATGAATAGGCGGCCCTTTTTGAAGCCATATGCTCTTCAAGTACGCTTCCGATTGAAGAGATATACTTGAGAATTTAAGTATGACACATTAGGCAATAAAAATTAATGGTCGGAGCCGGCAAACTTCTGTTAAGCCATGTGTTCTATATTCCCGAACTGGGTAATAAATTTAATACTTGAAAATGTAACGGGAAGATAAAAGTTAGAAGTGGACTAGCGATTTAGTTTTAGATCTAATTTAATTATCCTTACATATATATATATATATAGTTCAAATTTTCAATCCTTAAAAAAATAATTTTTATTCATCCATTGAAGTTCAAATATATTTTTTTAAACTTGTAGTGGATGACACGATGTTCATACATTTTTTCAAACATTAATTCATTAATTAAATTTAATTAACTAAAATAAATTTTTTCTTTGTTGACCTAAGTAGGGGAATTGACTTTAAAAAATTATATTGCTTACGTTAATAATGAGCTTCGAAAAAAAGTTGTACTTAGACGTTTAGAGCCCAGAGTACATTTTCTCATAAATTCATGGATAAAAATGCCATTTTTAAATATATTCTTGCGAATCAATTGCAGTGAATTTAGTTTTGTAAATAATTTATTTATTTATAAGTAAATGCAAAGGTAGAAGTAAATTAAAAAGTTTTTTTAATTAATCATCTAAACAAATGCAGTACTTATTACTTTTTCTTCTTTTATATGTTTTCTTTCAAAAGAGAAAAATGTTCTTTACTACGTTACATAAACGAAAAAACATGAATATTTCATATCGTTGCAGTATATCACATAAAAGCGAAGATATGCTGTGGGGGTAACGAAAGAGGCCTTTATGCTCCAAAATGTTTACTTTTCTATAAATTTTGCTTTTTAGAAGAAGGAAGTCATTTCGCTTCAAAAGAAATGATTCAATGTTATACTTTTAAAAAGAAAAGAAAAACGATGGCTTTTCAAATGGGCCGTTTGGTTTAATGATGCAAAAAAAACGGTTTGATCCTAAATTATATCCTGTACAATACGTATTTTTACTAGCTACAAAATACAAATTAATTTTTCGTTTAATGTAGAACGTGGATTTGCGTTTGAAATATCAGAATTCTTAAGAAGTATTTGAAATATTCATGAATATTTATCTATACCATAGGAGAAGAATTTATAAAAAATCATTTTTTATATTTACATTTGAAATGTTTAAAGAATTAAGGAGTACCTTATAAAACTGATATATCAACCAAGTGAAAAGAAAAAAGTGCACATGTTGAATACAAATAATACATTTATTAGAAATCAAAATATATCACCATGGGAGTTGTAACACTGGCCCCATCGTTTTGGGCCACAGTAAAAAAAAATCGTGGTTGATTCTCGAGGAACTCCAGCATGTTTTCTTCCCTTCATTGTCCGAATGGAAACGTAATGCTCTCTGAATGGAAAAAAGTATGAAAGTTTCTTGGAGACAAATTGTTCAAACACTTATGAATGGAATTTTTTTAAGGCTGTCTGGGTATCATGGGAGACGTTTTTCCCAGCATTGTCATGGAGATGTGATATCATTTACTCCCTTTGTGACGAATCTATCCGCGTTCTTTCAATAACAAGTCCTCTTGGGAAATCTTTGGTCTTTCAAAACCCGTGTTCATACTACTCTATGTTGTATTTATTTATGTTTAAATTGTAATATTCGTAGGCAACGCCGTTCCTTACATTATAATGGCGATTCAATGGAAACTTGGCGAAATCTTGGCTATAGAGCCAAGTTGGCAGAAAGAAACAGGTTTCCCAATTTTCAAATCTGTAGTTGTAATAATTCAGAATCTAAAACATTTGTCATAACGACACTGCAACCCCATTTGGGAGTTAATTTTCACAAAACCCATTCTTAGCTTATCTCAGCTGAACAGAAAGAACATGTTTACCAAATTTCAAGTTTGAAAGTCCCTCCACTTGGAAATCTATTTTCGCAAAACCTGCTCTTGTATGATTTCTAATGTAAAAAATAAACATATTTGCTAAACTTCAAGTATCCAGATCTAAAAGTACAAAACGGTAATTTCTCCCTTTAACACCCCTATTTAGGGGTCGATTTATGCAAAACCTGTTCTGTTTGGATCTGTACTCAGCAAAAGAAACATGCAAGTCTTGTTTCATGTCTGTAGGTTTAAGAGTTCCGTTGATAAAGTGACTGTCTCACTTTTCTTCTTAATATATTTAGATAACAATAGAACTAGGATAATAAATTATTTTAAAACAATGGATAATGTAATAAGATTTTTAACAAAATAATTTCAAAATTATTTTTATGCAAAATTTGCATTGTTTTTAAAATAACACCTTTTTACTTCATTTACTTTCAAGATACACAAACACGTCTTTTATATCTTTCGTAAGCTAATACATGCTCTTCTCGAGAAAGAAAAAAGGATTTTATTTATTTTTTTCTTCAATGAAAAGAGCAACAATTCCCAGTTCTACTAACCATGTTAACTTACTGTAAGTTGATGGACTCTTTCCATGAGAAAAAATATAATTCTAAAAAAAAGAACATAAGAATCGGTTAAATTTCCCTTCAATGCGAAATCTTCTTACAAACTAAATCTGCTTAAACTTCAAAGAATATTTCCTACAGATTCCAACGCAGTTTTTTTTTTCGACTTTCATTTGTTTTCTTATAGAACAAAATTCCGAATGAACACAAAAGAAATTTCAGGTGCTGTATATCACCATGAAATATTCGTTCTCCTCCAGAACTTTAAAGCGAAAATGCTTACAACGCTTTCTTCTTAACTCTGGAACTTAGTCGAATTATATACTCATGTCCAAAAATAAAGTCACAAATATATTTTTCGTCATAATTTTAAAATACCTTCAGCAAAACTGAAGAATTTGTATTTTATATACTTTAAAAATGGGTAGTACAATATATATCAAACTTCAGCTTAAGAAAAGATGTTGTTTAGCGTTAGTTTTTACAGAACTACTGAATAGAGTATGGGAATTTTACCGTTTAAGCGTATGGGAATTTTGCCTCCAGTTTTGGGAATCTTACTTTAAAACAAACACGTTAGTCGCAGTTAGAATGACTTCTCATAATCACTTAGATAATTCTTGAAAAGGAGAGACGTTGTCAGACTTGAAGCTGGCAAATCTCGAGGGGAGGTGGCTCGATAGCTACAAGTGGCCCGAAAGTGATCTTCCGCTTATGGAATCAATTCAAAACAATTGGTACTGTCACCAGGAAGGTCGACACAGGGCATCGACATCTGCACAGGATCGCTACTTGGCACTAAGTGTCCAAAGATATAGTTGAACAATGGCTCTTCAGCTTGCTCGTGACCTTACTACTGTGTCTGAAAGAAAAAGCTCCAAGTAAAAAGTCACAGTCGTCTTGCAGAGAATGGTCTTTATGCCCCGCGTCTAATCTTGTGTGTTCCTTTGACAGCACCCAGCAAGAAAAACCAAATATCGTGAAGCTGGAAACATCACTCGGGGACACCATAATAATGGAGGCGTGTTCTTTTCAGTGATGAGTTGAAATATAGCAAAGTGATTCTCGTCGAGTCTTCACCTGGAGAGAAATTGGAGCTCGTTTCACTCCCTCCTAAGTTAAGAAATCGATAGGTTTGATGGCAAAGAAATCCTTGTGTGTGGTGGCATATGATTGGACAGTCGTACACCACTGTATGTTTAAGATGCGAGTAGTGTAAACTCACAGCGCTATAGGGATGAGATCCTGGATGCCTGTGTGAGGTTTTTCTGGGTACTATAGGCATGGACTACATTTTTATGGATAATAATGACCTGACACACAGAACTCATATTGTAAATGAATTTCATGAAGGAGCTGATATTTTCCTTATGAATTGGCCCTCGAAGTCGGCAGATCACAATTCTATCATTTGGGATGGTCTAGGAAAGGCCATTTCTCAGCGTAGCTCTATTCTCAGGACCCTCCAGGAATTATAAGTTCCACTTTTGGAAAACTGGGCAGCTCATTGTAGGGCTTATATAGCAGTTCACAGTGGTCACATTACACCTTAGACAGACTATTCCCGAGATAAATGCTTTATCTCTGAAACATTACTTCACAGTCTTTGATATGATTTGTATCTTAACTCACAATTAAAATCTCTTTCATATTGTTATGCTGCTATATTCTTTCTGACATTGTAATATGTATCTGTGACAAATTTCGTGGCAATAAAGGGAAAACTTCATCCATGTTCACAGGTTTTATGTTTGTAACCTTAATTTTGGACATGAGTGTAGATAACAGTCCGAAAAACGGCAAAATAAAACTGCGCATTTTTATGACATTTCCCCCTCGTTTTTTGGCTATGCTACTCATTTGCATATTTTTCTGTTTAAACAGTTCATTTATAAAATTCGTCAGAATATTTTTGATTTTGTTTAGCGCATCGTTTAATAGGAAACTAGAAAAGTTGTGGCTACGCGTGCCACAGATTCTTGATAATCCCTACGAAAAGGAATTATACGAGCATTTTCATTTTGATGGGGAAATTCAAGCAGTTTTATTTGTGACTGTCTCAAAGATAATTCTTATTCCAACTTACTTTTATATTAGTTATAGCATGATGTTTATCAAAAGAATGTACTTCTTCACAGAAATTTATCTTACATAATGTATGAAAATTCAGGTCTTTCATATAATTTGTCAAAATGAAATTTATGTCTTTTGAAACTGTCTGTGGTTTCAGATATTTAGGCTCTGAACTAAACAAACTTAATGACATAACCCGAGAGTTTTGCAATAAATTCATTATAAGTAACAAATGATTTTATGAACTTCAAAAATATTTAAAATTTGGTTTCATCAGCAGAAAAGCAAAACTACTCATTTGCAAATCATTCGTAATGCCCGTTCTTACATATTGTGCGGAAACGGGTCCAATTTTCGAAAAGCACAACGATACTGTGACCATGACATTCAGTAACTGATCAACGCGATACGCTTCATTATTAGAACAATCCATTATTCCGGCTCTTCAGGCAAGGCGATGTGATGCAAACATGGTGCTTATGCAGGATGGGGCTCCACACATGACCCGTTGTGTGAAACAAGTGCTCCACCACCATTTCGGTGACGACAGAAACATCAGTCGGCATTTTCCTACAGCTTGCTCTCCTAGATCCCCTGACTTGAAACCTTGCGACTTTTCGCTGTGGGGATACTTCAAGTCCATGGTCTACCGTGATCCCATCACATCTCTATCTGACCTTAAAGAAAGCGTTGAACGCCATATGTGTAACATTCCCTAGTTCATGCTACTTTCAACAGTCGAACATGCAATTTTGTGCTTCTAGATGGCAGCAGACAATAGTGGAAAGCATATCGAGCATCTTTTGTAGATTATATGTTCTCGATAAAGCTATGATACCGCCACTTAGGGGTGGTCTTTGTGAAACTCATCCCCCCCCTCGATAAAAATTTCCATCACATTTCACTCTGCCAATCTCTTCTATTCCAATCTTCATGCAATTCCGCTGTATAGTTTTTGCCACAGACTGCTCGCAAATTTTAAGTTTAATTATGGACACCAGGTATAATACATTGAATAATTAAATCCCTCTAAAAATTATATTTTTTCATATTTTAACACTGGAAACATGCGGCTCTCAAATGAATATAAAATAGATCATTTGGCTGCTAATATCAAATGAATTTTATATGCCTGTTTTAAAGAATGTCTGCGTGCATCCATATCTCACATTTATTCATTCGCTTTATGTTTTCCTATTCCCTTCAGACACATAAATGTAACTTTTTTATCTTCAGCGATTGAATATCCTATTAATATTCTGTGGAAGCATTTAATATTTATTTTACTCCGTAACCGTAGAGTATCACAGGGATTTGCTAGTTTGTATTCTGCAGTAGAATACATTCATATGTCATCAATTCTATCCGACACTCCCTTAACACTGGTATTCTGATAAATTTAGTTTCGCCGGTTAAAATGTGTCAGCAGATAGATCTATTAGATAACATCACGAGATTCAAATGCCTAATTAATAGTTTCCGTACGTTCACTATCTCTGGGAGGGATCATGCGTCAAAAACTTCGAAGTGAATAGCGTGAGTTATTTAGTTTCGTAATGTCGAAATTTTGTTTAATACATTAATAAAAGGGATTGATAGTTGCTTTCGATAAATTAACGCATATGTGGTGAAATCCTGAATGAAAATATTTAATTCGCCAAACAAACTCTGAATTTCAAATGGAATTTGAACTGTCATAAAGATATTTTTAGAGCGTTTTTCATGTAGTGGAACAAAAGCGCTATTAGGACTCAAATTTCGTCTTTGTCTTCGTTCCATATTTTGTCGTACCTTTTTCTCAGCCAATAAGCAACCGATTGAGCTCGGGTTTTCGGCATTTGGTCACATTTGTGCCCTAGATGAGCCGAATCATATATAAATTTTCCCATAGTTTTCCCGAATTTTCCTACAAATTTTCCTGAATTTCGCTGGTTTATAACAAAATTTTCTCAAATTTTACCTAGAAAATTTATTGTTTGCAAAACGTTTTTAGATTTGTGTCATTATTTCTTTTCAGCTCAATAGTAGTACATTTAGTGGAGTGGTACAGTACACTACTTTCTGTTAGTAAAAAGTTCATTAGTTGCATTATTGTAAAATACAACATGTGAAAAACGTGCTAAAATTACTTGGCCATGCCAATGATTGATATCTTGTTTTAAATATTTATGTGCCTTTCTGTAGAATATCATAATAAATTTGTATCTTGATTGTACTGTACAATCGTAAAATTGTTCATTGCGGTCTCATTATAACAAAGCTGTAAACTTTTTAAATGTAACATTGCATTAAAAAAAATATTTTTTGAACTCACGCCCAATCAAAGTTTTTGTAAATCAGTAAGTACTTAGGCTTTTCTACTGATTAAGTTATATTTTTGTTTTTGTAAATATTTTTGTCGTCCAACAAAAAACATCTGTTATTTTGATTCAACCCTTTTGAGAATCTCTGACATTATATCGTTAAGTTCATTTCAGAGCCTAAATATTTGAAGTTATTGGCAGGTCTTAGGCTGCATTTAAACTTAAGTTTTGTATGAAATTCCGAAAATATTCACATTAAGTAATTCAAAAATAAAGACAAGAGAAGAGTCATTTGAAGATAACAAGCCTTTGAGCTTAAGTTTTATAAAGTTTAAACTTGAACAAAAAAAAAACTTCAGCAAAAAAGTCGTGAATTTTATGTTGGCAATGTTCAAATCGTTTGCCCGAATATCGATCCTTGAAGAAAATTTATGGAATGTGAAAAGGGTTCTATTCGCGGTCCCTCAACTGATCCTCAAGGTAAATTAATTGTGATTTGAGTTTAAAACCACCTCCCGTTGAGATAACTTAATTTTTATGCTAATTTGGGTGCTATTTAAACCCTGGCAATGGGTGTGAGAAGAGCAATCGTGGATAGCTAAGCGTGGATCAATAACCATTAGTAGCTTGTCGTTAATCGTCAGTAGTGAGCTGTTCGTTAAGTTATCATTCAAACGGGGACTGCCGTTTAGAGAAGTGGAAATAATAGAGAAGCTGATTTAAAAGGGACTGTATAAGTTTAGGAAGCTGACAAATGATTTACAAGAGCATCAAGAGATAAACGCACATTTGATAATATTATAAGCTTAGATTAGGAATCTAAGATTTCTTCCCTCTGGTTACTGAACTTTAAGCAATTATAAATTGATCGTAAATTAATTAGTCTGAAATAAAAGTAATTATATTTTTATATAACAATGTCTGCTTCTTCAAAGACCCAAACTACTCTTGCAACCTCCGGGTCGCGACAAATTAAAGGGTTAAATTCAAAAGAAAGCTAAAATTATTTGTATGGTATGGTGCGAAAATTTCATCAGGAAGTTATTCTGGTGTTATGCCATTATTAAAGCATTGCATTACCTCAGAGTAACTAATTACTAACATCGCCCTCAGAAGAAACACGTGAGCTAGTCGAGATGGACCGTAATTTTGAATCATGGTCATGTGACAAAAACGATATCAGAGCTGCTACCCTTCTCCAAACTTCCCCACTGTGCGAGCTTGAGGACTTTGAACTCCACGTGAAATTTAAGGTGCCTCAGTCCTTTTGCATGCCATCTCCTTAGTGGATCTAGAGTTCGAACTCCCGATTCAGCAGAAGCAATGCGGGTCATGAATTCAAAATTATGACCATTAGGGCAAAGCAGCCACTCAGTCACAAACATAGTGGTCACAGTAACCTAGTGGTCAAGGTAACAGACTCGTGGCTGGCGGGTTATAAGTTCGAGCCTAGTATTACTGAAGACCCACCGTGCAGATTGGGCCGATGCATGTGAAATATATCAAAGCTCAAACGTCCTCCCGTTGTTGTGATGTGGAAGTTAGGAAAGGGGTGCCAGCTCAGTGTCGTCCTCGTCTTTTGCCCATGGCTCAAAGTTACGAAGTCCGTCGCCAAAAGACCTCGTGCGGCTAAATAGGGCAACATTTATATCCGCTCACTCTAACAAACGGAAGAAACTAACTAAAAAAATCACTGTTATTCTGCTTGTTTTTCAATTCCTACCACTAATTCACATAATCTTTCTATGTATATATTGTTCAAATTTTCAATCGTTAATAAAATACATTTTAAAGCGCTCAACTGAGCTGAAATTTTATATTCACTATTATTTTGGATGACAATACGGTAATTTAATTATGATTAATAAAAAATAATTATTCAGAGAATTGCAGATACATCCACGTTGGCATCATTTTTGGCAACTTAGCGCCCATTTTGGTGACTTGCATCAAAACTTTACAAGGTTTTTTTCTCACATTTTAGAGCGTTCATTTGAGATGAAATTTTCTATACATGATTGTTTTGGGTGGCAATACGATATAATTTATAAAATTAATTAAAATTAATTGACTGAAACTAATTATTTGAAGAATTACAGATGCAGTCACTTAGGTTTCATTTTTAGCTACTTGTGTCAAAACTTTAAAAGATTCTTTTTCTCACGTTTTAAAGCATACTTTGAACTGAAATTTTATATTCAGATTTTTTTTTGGATGATAATACGATTCTTTAATAATAATTAATGGAAATTAATTGCCACTTAATATTCTGATTCTGTCATATGTATATACGTATTCATATTAATTGTAATTATTTGATAAAAAGTAACTAAAATCAAATTTTTCTTTGTTGACCTAAGTAGGAATTGGCTTAAAAAAGTTTTTTTATAAATAGTACTTGTTTCAAAATAATTTTTACTTATCTTATAATAATCGCGGAATTTCAGAAAAATAGTAAGAAATAAGTATAATTATACAGCTCTCTAACAAAATTAGCGTTTCAGAATTTTCAAAGCATCTATTAAAAAAAATAGTATTAAATTTTAAAAAGTTGAAATCTTAGTAATTTTTAATAGGAATTTGCTAGTCCAATTTATGAGAGTTAAATTTATATATATATATATATAATCTTTTTTCATATGTGAAAAAAAAAAGATTTCTTACGAAAATATAAATTAGAAGTCCAATCCTTTTTCAAATGGGGTTAAAAAATTTTAAAAAAAACTTTGCTACAAATAAGGCAATTTATAAAAAAAGAAAGAAATAGTTTGAAATCGAAAGATAATGCATTAAATATTTGATTCCCAATTTAAACCAGTTATTTCTAAGGAATTAATATTTAATTAATTGAAATTGGAGCCTCTTACTTTCTAAAAAAATGGGCATATACTTCCAAATATAAAATTACAAACAGTCCATAGTATAAATTACCCTTAAATATTTGCAAGTACCAAAAAAAAAATTAAAAATGTGCCAATTTAATTTTTTACGCTTAGTTACTCTTGTTATATGAGACTTTTTGACCGTTGAGTGTGTATTTTATTTTTTTTTTTTTTTATTTTTTTATCATTCTTAAATTAAAAGGAGAATCTTTGAAATAATTTATAATTCTTTTTTAAGCATCTTAAAGTATTTTATTTTAAAAATGTGTTCATTCTCTATTATTTCGACATCGAAATATTTTTTTTTCTTTAAAAAATGTATGAAAAAGAACTTTATTGATCTGTTAACTAAAAATATACTACGCATACCAATGCAATTTGCAGGGGAATCAAAAGACATATTAAAATAATTAGTTTCTGGCAACATTTAAACATAACACGAAATATTTTATTTTCCTATTAGATGTCTTATATGAATGATACGTTGATCAAAAATTTCATTCACATTATACAATATTATATTAAGAAGTTAAAACTCTTTTTTTTTCCCCTTGACATTAATCTAGTAAGATTAATGTGTTGTCTCTCTTGTTGTCCAAATCAGTAAGACGAAGCATCATTTATGACTGACTGTTTTCAATCTTATTGGAATACATCCATCTTCCAGTACTTTAAAAACGAAATGGTGCTCTTGTTTCCAAATAATTTAGAATTGCCTGATATTTTTAAAAAAAACTTTTATATCTCTGAAAACTGCTTTTTTTTAGTAAAAATGTAAAAAGTAACAAATTTTATAAAAAAATTAAAGACGTATTAAGTAATGTCTAAATACATTCATTGAAATGATCTTAGTCAAGATAAATTCTAAGAAACTAAAAATTAAATTGTAAAAAGTATATACGGCTATCACATAATTCAAACTAAATAAACCATTCGTAAGTTTATATAAATTTCCTTACATGTATCGAAAATTTAAGTATAGCGAATACGTCTAAAATTGCATCAGGAATAGAAATAAGTGTTAGGATTGACATAATTAAACATAATTCAAAATTACTAAAAACACTCTGTATAAAAATTTACAAATATCCATTTTATATCGAAGGTATGCTTACAAATGGATATTAAAAACACACTTGAATATATGCGTTAAATTTCTTTTTTTTTCTAATGGGATTAGAAAAATAATTGGCAGCTGCGGATTTGGTATTTTTTCATTGCAGACCTAGTACATTCTCCGGGAGCTGGTATCTCTTTTTAGCGAGGCACCATATAAGAGGAATACCATTTGCCAAAGGTAATTTTAACGCCCACTTTCCTTCCCAGAGAGAGGCACCTGAGCTCTGACGATACGAATCCAAACTTTGGAATTTTATTTTGACGAGAGCACCCAAGTCGAACAGATATCCAAGGGATTTTTTACGTGCCACATAATCATGCCACAAGGAAGCTGTCGATTTTCTCCATGATGAAATTCCATTGACTTGGGCCGTGGTTGAACACGCAACTTTAGGCGTAAAAGGCGAGAGACAAACCAACTACGCCACTACTGGTTAACTTGCCAGTTGGCATTCAGTTTGAAATTCCCTTTTTTGCATAATATGTACGGGTGAGTGAGTGAATATAAACGTCGCACTGTTCAGCTGCACTAGGGTTATTAACGACGGCCCTTGTAATTTTGAACCACGGTCAAGTGACGTAGACGATACCTGAGCAGGCACCCCCTCTCCAAACTTTCACACCACACCAACGGGAGGACGTTTGAGCTCTCGACAGATTTTAACGTGCATCGCTCCCCTACATGCTGGGTCTTTAGTGGTACTGGGCTCGAACTCATGACATGCCAGCCATGATCCGATACCTTGACCACTAAGCTACCGCGGCCACAAAATATGTACGGGAATAATATTTGACTATTGTAATGCTCCCATGTTGTGAAAGATTAAGTAATGCAGCCTTTGATGGTTACAGGAACAAGATATTAAAATGTTCATGAAGTTCCACCAACACAAGGAGACACACACACAAAATACATAGTGTAAGAATAAGACATAAAAGGAGGGAGAGGCTTTCCCTGACTCCACGTGTACCCATGGCTCGGGGACCATCCGGGGGAACAAGAACTCAAAAAAAAACGTTCTCTTTTCCCAAAAACAAGTAGCGCCACATGGCTGTCGTTATTTGTCAAGGGAAGGCAGAGTTTAAATGTAGCTGTTACACTATTAAAATTATCCATATCATGCTCTAATAAAAACAGAGTCGAGAACGAAACGAGGCCCCCACCGAGGGTGAGGCCCTGTGCCCGGGCCCAGTTAGCCCATACCTTAAGACGTCCCTGCATCTGAAGTGGAAACTTTAGCACAGTAATCCGCAATGTTATAATAGTTTTCTCTCATTATGGGCCTTAACCCAAAAAAAATGTAAAAGTTTCGGTAAATAGAAAGTTTTTTTTAATTAAATTTAAATAGTGGAATTGTTTGGTAAACTAAGAAGGAGAGGGGGGGGAATTGTGAAGATAGAATTGATATTTATGCAGCAATCTAACATTATGAACGACTGCCCAACAGACAGAGAGCCAAATTGCAGATATGTCTGCCTGAAAGACAAGTGTTGTAGGTTTTGAGTTTTAAAATATAAGTCTCTCATAAAGGATTCCCCAGGAAAAGATGCAGACAGTGAAACCAGTCTCAGAATTGATCCTCAATCCATCCCATCTCTGAGGGCCCTTCCAAAAAATTGCAAGAAATTAGTCTATGAATAGAACTAATGTTATGAAGCAGAATACTGTGATCGATATCTTACTAATAATTTCCGAATACTTGTTATTACGTTGGTTCCAATCTGATATTTTTTCTAAGTGTTCTTGATTGTAAAGTGAATTGGTAAAATACCTGTTAAGACATAAGAGCATCAGTAGGAGAAGTGCGATGCGCTTTAGTTATTTTAAGTAAATAAATACGCTGAATGGATTTCAACTAGTTTATTGGACAGCAAGTGAGCCCCTCCACACCCCCGCGCCATTGGTAATAATATGGATCAATTGAAACAGTGTACCACGTTTTGAGAATATTGTTATACGACTTAAATTGGGCGACTCTATTGAGTTGTGATTCGATCATTTATTTCTTTATTGTAATTAATATGTGGGGCCAAGAGAGTATATTATCAATTATTAAACCTAAATATTTTATATGATTAACGATTTTAACATAATTTTTACATTCATTTGAAAACAGAACCACCATGTGCACTACGGCTATGATTTTGAGAGCACCTGAAGACAACGGCTGTAGTTTTTTCAATTAAAATTTCTAATTGTAGTTTCTTTAAATCTTTTTTTAACTGATCGATTATTTCAGTTTGTATTTTGTTCAAGTTCTTTCCATGTTAATCCTGTTGAAACACCTGCAAGATCATCGGCAAATGCTTGCATTTATTCACTTATTATTATTGAGATTTAGAATTGAATTAAAATAGAGGTTCCACAGAGGATCAATAAAAGCACTGTCTCTTGTAGACAGACTTTTTAAATGGAATGTTCAATACAAAATTTTGACTGTCAAAAGCTATTTTGCGATCAAGGAGATGGGAATAAATAAACTTTTCAAAATGATGTGGAATGTTTTCAAATGATCAATGATCAAAAATTTTAAATAATATTGATCAGTTTGTGTTATCGAAAACATTTTGGATGTCTATTAATGTTAATGAAGTATGGGAATTATTTTTAAAATTTTTAATATTAATGGTTAAATTTTGGATAGCATCTAGACAACTGGTATTTTCTGTAAAACCGTATTGATTAGGGTGAATAATGTTGTTATGAGTAAGTCACAGTTTGTGTGAATCTGTGTTAAGAAATACCTTTCAAATATTTTACCAAAGGTGGAGAGAAGACAAATTGGTCGAAAGGATTTAACGAGCTCTGGATCCTTGCCTGGCTTTAATCAGAATTTAATTTTAGTATTTTTAAGGGTATTAGGAAAATATGAAAATTTAATGCAAAAGTTTAAAAGTTTAATTATTATCCTTGGATATATATATACTCAGAGTAAATGAGTTCCCAAATAGAATAATGGATTAGATCAAGACCAGGAGCTTTGTCACCTCTTAAGCCCTTAAAAGCAATATTTATTTCCTCAGGACAAAGATTCTCCGGGGTATTAGAATTAATTAAGGGGGACTATCAAAATTTGAAGTCGAAGGAAAAAACGTTTCAAATAATGTATGAATTTTCAGATTAGGAGTAGCATCTGGTACACCTGGGAGAAAGATTTCCAGAGAATTAGAATTAATATGTTTACCAAAGGGTATTTTGAAATTAAGTCCAAATTTATCGTTATTGTATTTGCAAAAATTCTCCCAAGCATTTTGTTTAGATAGAATAATTTATTTTTATAATGAGTTTTATGCTCATTATAATTAATTTTGGCTATATTTACCTCGCCAATAGAAAAGTTATTATTTGTTAAGTAATTTCTTTTCAAGGCATTGATTTTATTCTGATAATTTTTAGATTGCCATTCAACCATTTGAAAATGGGCATTGAATGTGTGGATCCGCCGTTTACAAAAAGTTTTAAAAGCCGAAGATCTTACTCGTTGAATTAGTAAATTGATAAATTTCTCTAGCTGATATTTGTTATTGATGTTATGAATTTTTTTTGTTCAAATCGAACATAAAAGTACTCAAATTTTTATAGAAATATTTTGGTACCATACTTGGGAAAAAAATTAATTTTCGTTTTCAATTTTGTAACGTAAGAAAAAAGGTATCATTTACCTTATTCTTCCATTTCTAACGCCTGGGATGAGCTTGACCTAAAATTCTATTATGCTCAGAATAAAATTGATTAGAGTCCCCTCTGATATCGCTCAAAGTATATCCCTCAATGGAAAATCTTGCATTAAAGTCTCCCGTCAAGGGATAGTTATGGTTGATTCATCTGTAGGAGTTTAATTTAAGCATCATAAAAAATATTATTAGGGGGGAGGGGATAAAAATTAACTCTAATAATGGATAAATTATTAAAATTCAAGGACACAGCGATTGTGGAATTAGTTTTATTTTGGAAGGAATAAGGAATTTGTAATTATTTATTCAGATCGCAGCACAATTTGAGGAAAAAAATATTGAGACTTACATGGGGCATTAAGTGGATAGTTAAAATTTGGTTAGGGATATTGAATTAATAGGAAGTCGTTCCTGAGTTCTGAGGCAACCACAAGAATATGGAGGTGCACAGTACGAGAATGATTAGTATTTAATTGCACGATTTTGCAGTCTGCCAGAGATAGTTTCAGACATGTTGAACTTCAGTTACAGCAAAGTAAATAAGCATAATATTGTTAGGAATTTTGTGTAAAATAGTGTAAATAATTTGTATTTGGATGTGCAATGCATTTACATTACTCTATTACATTTATTTTATGATAAAAATTGTAAT
The DNA here is from genome assembly GCA_019973975.1 of Trichonephila clavata. NCBI lineage: Eukaryota > Metazoa > Arthropoda > Arachnida > Araneae > Nephilidae > Trichonephila > Trichonephila clavata. The sequence continues at coordinate 5,536 of BMAO01037462.1, read as the reverse complement.
ATTCGCAAGCAACACCGTTTTTTACGTTATAATGGCGATTCAATGGGAACTTGGAAATCTTTCTCGAAAGATCCGCAAGAGAAATAAATAGGGAGACCCTCTCCGAGCTGGGTCAGTCTGGTTTCAACTAGCAGTTAGTAGACTTACATTGACCGTGATTACCGATTATCTTGGCTGCTGAATAGGACGACCGGTACATGTGAATAATCTTTTACATACATGTATTTTAGATACTGATAATTGTGTCTGAGTGATGTTGAAGGTATGAAGACCTTCGGAGACTTATTCTGCGAATATTGCTGCTTAATCCTGTATTTCAAGGGTTGAATTTTCGACAGTAAATTCTCTTCGCTCTTAAGCAACAGCCTTGTTCTTTGCGACTGATTTGCATAAAATCCTCGAACCCCGGTCTACGTAACAATACGAAGCTCAATAATTAAACATGAAATGAAGCTAAATAAGTAATTTCAATATGCTGCTAAATAAATAAAATACTTGATCATATAAATGATATAACCGGAAATAAAAATCAAAAAGTAAGTGAAAAAGGATTATAAGGGCCCATAATCAGTTCAATCCATTGTACGTTTGTTAAATTGTATTAATACTAGGCAGTTTTTATCAAGGCATCCGAGATTTTCTGAAAAACATCTAAATTCGGCATTCTAAGTTGTGCAGTTTATGCAGCGAGGATTGCAGGAAGTTTGCTCGTGGTTATTGTGGAGCCGCATCTGAAGCAAGCCTGATTATTGGAGCAATGGTTTCTTGTGTGAACCAAAGTGCCACAAGTAGAGCATTGCATACAGATATAAATGTTTCGATTCTGACTCTTAAAATTCAGATACACGTGATTTTTGATACTGGGGTAGAGATCATGACATACGGATGTGACCCAATTATTGGAAGATCTCGATTTTGAAAAGAAATTGACCTCGGAGCCCCATCCTTGAAAATATTATTTTTTAACAATAATACTTTGGTAATGGAGTCTTTGTTGTACGATAAATTCTCACCAAATAATATAAACTGTAACTTACATCGGGTTGGCCTAGTTATTGAGAAACCTGCGAAGTCAGCATTATTGGTGAGTTCTTGGGTCAGTTTACTTAAATCCTCGTCGGTGGTCAAACAGTCTGAAATTCCATCATTGTTAATATTTTTAATCCGTCTTATTGCAATGGGTAGATTTTTGCTCAACAAAAAGGAAGTTATTTTGTTGCGAGTGTTGGAAAAATCGGTACAAGGTTCCAGAGGTCTGACCAGAAGGACTTTTACACTCGGAGGCGGAGGAATGTTAAAGGAGGAGACAGTAGAGCCAGTAAAGAAGCAACCTTGGCGTACCTCGGCAGGTATTGACGGTTGGAAGGGCGATCGTCATGATTCCAGCAGAAATATCACGTCATGTTCCATGAAAGATTCAATCGTTTATTTAGGAGACGGTTGGATCTATGTGTAAAGTAGTAAAACATAATACTGGTGAAAGAGGAAAATAGTGCAACAATAAAGCATTTATAGATGTATAAAATGTATGTGAAAACAGAAATAAAAAAAGAAGTATTATATATACATTGTCGCCCATCGTGTATAGTGAATAGTGACGCTCAATGCAGTGCCGTAGGGCCTGGGATCGAATCCCGGATAAGGCATGGATGTTTGTTTGTAATCTCATTCGTAAATCCTTTCCTTTGTTATTGTCCTTGGATGTTGCTTGTAACTTTGCTATGGCTGTGCTGATAATTTGAGGTGCAAGGGGATTCATAAATATTCTCAAAATATACATATACACTTCATTGAAAGCTGGTAATATAAAAATATATATAGCAAAGCCAAATTGAATTTTGAGTTAAACTCATTAACAGTCTTAAGAGAATAATGTAATCGTTGTATTGAACGACACATAAGTGCTTGTGGCTACAATACTACTTTAGAAAGTCTACTGGTTGCAAAGGAAGTTGACAACAGAAGAAATCTGGGTGCAGATTACGAAGAACTCGAGAAACACGACCTCTCTTTATGAAGGCTGAGGCGAGAGTGAAGGCTATTAGCGATAGATATTGTGATTTTAAGCATGGTCAAGTGGTGAAACGACACCTGGAATGCTTTACCTACTATCATACTTCCACTGCACCAACTGTAGGACTTAGAGACACGACAGATTCTTAAAATGCATCAGCCTCTTTATATGGCGGATCTTCAGTGGCATTAGGGCTCGAACACATGACATGCCGGCCACGAGTCATTGATACAACTACTAGACCTAGAGGCCACATACAAAAGGAGAAAATCACTGTGTAGTGTGTTTGAAAATTCAAGGAGGTTTATTTATATCGTTGCTTTGATTCAGTATTAATAACCGAAATAGGAATCATATCATAACTCACAAAATATTTGTTTTAAAATTTTATACATAACTAGCTGCTATACCCGTTCGAAGAACAGGATTGAATAAAATTATGAATACATATTGAAGGATAAAGGCACGGTTTAATGGTTAATTTTCGTGGAATTACAAATTAAACAAAAAGCTCATATCTACCTGAATCAAAAACATATATGTTAAATTTGCTAAGCCTGTATAGGTCTAATACTCACTGATGTAAAGGATATTTTTATTTACTAGCCCCTGTAACTCAATGTGGTCGTTTTGAAAACACCTTTAAGTTGATCTCTACTCAGCAAAAAAGTACTGTATTACCAATTTTGAGTAATAGATGCTTAAATAATGTAAATAATTTATATCTGGATGGGTAAAGCACGTTAATATTACTTTTGCTGTATTTATTTTATTGTTAGATTGTAATATTCGCATAAATGCCGTTCCTCATGATTATAATGGTGATTCAATGAAACTAGCGAAATTTTGGCGATAAGGCGGCAAGTTGGCATCATTTTGGTGACCATGTTGCAACGATTGATTGAATGGTACAGAAGTTGATATGCTGTAGCGCTACATGGTGAGGAGCTTTAACAAAGAGGATAGCACGATAACTTTCTCCACAAAAGTGCATATCGGGCAGATTTTCATCAGTAATCGGTTGAGCGTGTTGGGTAAGAGCGAGGTCGCATATACAAACATTCAATTTTATGCGTATAGATGTTTGGTATTTTTTTAATGCACAAAATTATTTTTTGTATTTATGTTCAATGTTCGTTGTCAAGACTGTTTTGCCTATACTCTTTACTATCTGAGGAGCCTGGGAATAAAAGATGGCTGAACGCGAAATATCAACATTTCTCGAATACTCCATCAAAGAAGGAAAACAAAACATTTAACCTCATCACTTCGTGCGTAAACACCAAATATACGTATAAGTGAATGAACGACACTCTACTAACACCTATTTCATTCCTGAAAATCATCGTATGAAAATTATCATATCCTAAACTCGTCTTTCTTACAGCATATCAGCACTACCAACACCATTCAATCAATCTCGAAATTGCCAACATGTCACCAAATATTGTAACTGCTGTTTTGACTAACTATATTTCAATGATCACCGATACTCTTATGAACGGCGCATTGCTGCAATATCTTCAACATAATAAACACGGCAATAATATGATACACATCCAGGTCTCGTATTACACTATTTACAACATCTATTACTCAAAATTTATCGTTACTGCTGGTAAGATAACAAGAAAATGTTTTCAAAATCGACCCACGATAGTACGAGCTTATAAATATCGCTACATCAATATTAGACTACGAGCAAACAGCATACTCTTTATTCGACAATCTCACTTTTCAGTACGTTCTGAAAAGTAACTCATATGGACATCTTCGGCCATGTGGTATTTAATTTTAGATTCATCCCGTTATTTCGAACGAACGTAGCAACTGGATATGTGTAAGGTACGAAACAGTACGGCGATTACATAATTGAAGCCCTGTTTGGTGTAATCTGTTTAAAATATCGTAAACATAACTGAGCCACCAGCGCACTACCGTGTTTTCTAACTTATTATGACGCCAATAAACTTTAACCAGTTGTGATATTGACAACCTAACTGGTACCATGCTAAGAACATTATTTAAGTCTGTCGTGTCTCGGTCGACCGTGCGATGATGAGCTGTAATTAATGTGTATTAAGGCGATAGTTCTCACCATGACAGCCTTTTAGCCACCGTATCGCTAATAACCGCTCTAATAAGCTTCATGAAGAGATTAAGTGTTTCTATTCGTAATCGGCTAAGATTTCTCTGGTGCGGCAGCTTCCCTTTGCGGTTCGTAGACTTTTCAAGCTGTGTTGTGACCGCAAGCATGTGATAGTTCATGCAACATTATCGCTATCTTAAGACTGTTAATGATTTAACTCGAATATTATACTGTTTACCTTATTGCCAGCTTTCAGTAATTCTTCTATGTGTTTTGATGTATGATCCCCTGCACCTGGCGCGGTACAAAAGTGGCATGAAGCACTCTGAGAGAATTTAAAAGCCAATGAAAGATTACGCAAATCCATGCGTTCGTCCCGGGCTTCTGACGTCTTATTCGCCGCACGATGGCATTTCTTCGCTGCTCTTCTTTTTATGGGCACTACGCATTTAACCATCTTTATAAATGCTTTATTCTGGCCTCTCTTTCGCAAACCGACCCTGTTGCTAGCACATGATCGTATCTCCTAAATGAGCGATCTTAATCTTTCATGGTGTGGCGTCGACCTTTCTCATGAACATGACGACGCTATCTTGGCGGTACACGCTGGTGCTAACACTGGCTGCTGTCTCCTCGCAACATGCCACTTCCTCCAGTGTGAAAGTCGAGACCTCTGAACGCTAACGCCGACCAGCACTGGCTAAAGAAATAAACTTTCGCTTTTGTTGGCCTCCACCCATGCCCAGATTAAATGACCAACGTGATGTCGAACTGTTGTTCTTGACGAGCTCACCAGCAACTCTTTGACTGCTGAGTTCTCAATAACCTTGGCAAGACCACGGTTTGTTTGGCGGTATCGTACGGCAAAGAACTCCGTACCCCAATGATGACCCATGTATATTTCGAGAACCGAACTCAACGTCGGCCTTCTTCGAAATCGGTCTTTCAATAGTGATGCATCCGCCTCTGCTGTTCTCTACCCCGTATCAAAAATGGTGCTGGTACAGGGCCTCGAGCATTATAATAAATGGCTCGCTACTGCCCCGTGGCACCAATTCCTGAAAACCGACTAACTCCAATAACTCGGGCTTGCGCTTCGAATGCGGCTTCGTAACCACGACAACTCCTGCAATCTCTTACATGCTGCGCAACTTAAACCGGGCCGTCATTTCAGAAAATATAATTGATAAAAACGCCTTTGTGTCATGCAATTCCAACAAACCGTACAATAGACCAATTTGATTATGGAGCTACCCATCTTTCGCAGTTTTGATTACCCATTTCGGTGCTATCGACTGCTGTGATCGAAGTATTTTGTTATTTAGCGGCACTATTAGTACGCTTTCATTTCATCATTTGATATTGACTTCGTGTGCGTGAACAGGGTTAGGAACAATCGGTCGCAAGCTGAATTCATTGCGCAAACGAATAAT
>BMAO01037461.1:0-11329 GCA_019973975.1 Trichonephila clavata | reverse complement strand
AGTATACTAGAATTTATTTTCTTCAGGAAGTCGATTGTTCTTTGCACTTGATATTGTAAAAGTACAAAGCCTTATCACTCATTTCTAAGGTTTTCCAGAATTTAACCGCTAAATGAGTGAGTGTATTGTTGTGTTAACATCGCCTTATAAGGCAACTCGAAGGCTATATTTAGCACCACTAAAAGAAATAAAGGGAAAAAAAACGAATTTTTCCATAATCTTCCCAAATATGTCACAATTTGGGAGACTTACTTGGGAGTTGTATTTTTAATAAAAGATCAGTATTCATCAATGACAGGATGTTATTTTATATTATAAACTAGCTGAATACTGGTCTTTTGACGGAAAATTATAACAGAAAAGTAGCTGTTTCATTCAGCTGTTCATAAAGTCCAAAGCAAATACACTGTTGCCAAATCAACGAAACTAAAATCCAGTTGTTGAAAAAAAAAACAATTTCAAAAAAAGTTTGTATTCGAAAAGAAATCTATCTTAAAGAACAAATAAACGAATAAGTACAACTATAAATAAATATATTTATTGTAAAAATATGTAATACTCCCAGAGAAACTGCACGAAACATTAGTTTGTGCAAAATACATAATATGACGTCATATCCCCAAATAGTTGGAAAATCGCTTAAAAATTTAATTTTAAAACAATCAAAGTGAATTTCGAAAAAACTTCTTAGTTAATAGCATCATGACCTAAAGAATTTATGTGCTTCTGGGTTGCTTAGTTTGGCCGGAGCAGGTGAAACACACACACACACTTTTTCTTTTGTAAGCATAGATTACATTATTAGGGTATTTGATGAAAATATATCAGTTTTAAGCGAATGAATGATTTATAATGAAGTGATTTTAATTAAACATATTTTAAATGTGATGTTCTGAATATAGTAATCATTTTTAGATTTATTTTTAAATAGTTTACGTTTATTTTTCGACTTTTGAAAATACATAATATTGATGAAAAACTGATTCAATTCGAATACTACTACTTTATTTCTTTTCCCGAGTTCTATTTTTTTATTTTTATTTTTTTGATTTATTATAGAATTTCAAAAATTAAAATATACTATTTTAGATTTAATAATAGATTTTGAGTGAATTAAAAGCTTAAAAAGTCAAGCCTTCTAGTGATTTTTAATGCATATCTGTACTAGTAGTATGAGTTTTTGTAACAAGCAAAAGTAGTTAAAAAGTACTTTTAGTAAGTAGTTAATATTTATTACGAACAGATTACATAAAATTGCTAAACATAAAAGAAATTGGCCTTTTGCTCCATTTATCCTCAGTAATTATTATGACACACACACACACACAAAACAATTTCAAAAAAAAAAAAAATCACTACTGAATTGGAATTAATTTTTTTTTATCATCCTCTTTTTTTGTTTTGTTTTTGGTAAACAAATGCAATTTTTATTTTTAACTCTACCGTTCAAATAGAAATAATTGAAATTTTAAAAAGTATATCTTTGAAATGCATCTTATTTCTTAATCAGCAACACAGTTAAAGACTATTTCTTAACTGCTTGTTTTAAAATCTTTTCATACAAATGTTACTTTCGCTGTTAAAACAACACTAATTTTTGGATCATATAAGTGTGTACTATATTAAATAAAAAGTCAACTAACTAAAAATAGAATTGTCACTAATAACTTAGATTATGCATCGATTCAAGTTTTGATATTTCAGCGATATTTTAAAATATTACTGCCGATGCTCTGGAATCGCTTAAAAGACAAGTTTTTGATTCATTCCCCCACTTTTATTTTATATTATTCTAATAAGTGGTATTATTATTATCATCATCATCATAAATCGAAAGTATTAATTAATAATTTGATTAAAAAAAGCGAAGCACCATCATTTTTTCCTTTTTAGCTTGGTTTATGCGTGGCAAAATAGACAAATCTCATACACACATATAAAACATTAGTTTAAATATATTAAATTTCTAATGGGTGCGGATTGGTGTGTTACATTCCCGGAAGCTGGTATATCTTTTTAGTGCGGCATCGTATAAGCGGATACCAATCGCCGCAAGTAATTTTGACTCCCAGTTTCCTCTTAGTTCCCAGTTACATGTCTTAAACCGTTTTTAAATAAAATTATTGAACTGAATCGGAAATAAAGAACTGACCTGAAATATTTCAGGAAAGAGAATAATTTAAATCACATTACACTATTCATTCCATTAATTTTATAAATTTCTCTTGTCATTAAACTGTTTAAAAAAGGATTTTTGATGCAATTTAGTATTGAAGAATACACAGAAAATTGTTTTTGAATGTATAAGAAATATATATATATATATAAAGGTTTTTGCCTTATAACTAAAACTTATATTTTTATAAAATTCAAATGAAAAACTGATGTTCCTCAAAACAGAAACGAAACAGCGGAAAAAAAGCAGTTTCTTTGTACAACTAGAATGTCGGGCACAGTTTTCATGTAATTGAAAACTGCCATGGGGTGGGCAGTAAAAGAGGGGTCAGTTGTCATATAAATAGTCTTCAGTTGGTTGTAAACTGGACCCTCCAAGAACAAAAATAGAAGGCGAAAGAGAGGGGGGGGAGGGTTCCTGTCTCGAGCTCCCTTTGCACTTAGAATCCCTCTCTCAACAGTTGTAGAAGAGGCTTGTATGATTCTGTGACGTCATTTTCTTTCATCATGACAGCTGTCAGCACATAATCATCAGAAAGTGGGATCAAGTAAATGCAAATTTGGAAAAATTATAGCTTGAAAAAAAATGTTTATTTCAAAGTCAAGAAAATATTGAAAATTAAGAAAAAAGGCATATAATTTATCTTTTATGAAGGAACTATTTACCTCCGATCATTAAGACCAGTACTCATGAGTACTTGGCCTTTCTTTTAGGAACGCCCATTCCCCCTCCCAGAAGAGGGCGCTTTCATCGTTTTAGAGTTGGAATTTCTGTCTACGGGACCCTTAAGGCGGTATCACACATAAATTTTCCCTGCAATTTTTGGGCTCAACTTTTCGCCGTAACAAAACGACATGCTCTGACGTCAGCCACGCTCTTTCTCCGCATTGAAACATTACTCGTTGACTTTTTCTGCTTCGAAAACGACCATTCGGTATTTATTTCTTTTATTTCACTCGCGCTTTTGTTTATGGGAGAAAACAGAGAAATGGAGCATCATTATGTTCAAAATATTATACGCCATTAAAATATTGTACACCATTAAAGTATTATACGCATATCTGATGTGTTTGATGCGAAGCTACAACCGTTACGGCCATCTTGTTTATGATGTAGGGTGCCGATGAACCCCATTGCTGGGAATTTCAAGCAACTTTCTCAGCTCACTGGCAAAAAGTTGTTCCAAAGCCATTGCATATGGACAAACGGAGGTAAAATTGCACCAAATGTGTACGTGTGATAAGGCCTTTAGGGCTCTGACTATGTGAAGCTGTACTAGGTTTTAATTTTGTCGAGAGATTCCACGCCAAACAGACACTCTAGGGATCTTTTACATGCTGTATCATCATACAACATGGTCGCTGTCGATTTTTACTTCATGAAAATCCATGGACATGGGCCGGGTCGAATCTGCAACCTCGGGTGTAGAAGGCCAGCTACAAATCAACCACACCACCCCACATAACTTACAGCTATATACATAAATATATATATATAGATTTAAATAACGATATATACTACTTTTAATATATACTACAAAAATATAAAGTGTTATTTTTTTACAAATACAAAAAAAAATCTTTTAGTTATTATAAATCAGCTTAGGTCAGCTTTAGTTAATCCTTTAGTTTTTGAATCTTTAGTTTCAATTTTGATCACTGATTTTGTCTACATTGTTTATCCTGGTGTCATGTATACACAGTCCAGTAATTCAAAAAACTTCATACCCCTGAGGAGTTATCCAAAAGTGGAATGGACAAAAAAAATAATCAGAAGTGACAAAAATGAGATAGATATGTGCTAAGAAAAAGAAACGGTCAAAAATGAATTGAATGCTTCATTTATGATATACGGCTATATGCAAGTTCAGAAATAGATATTCTCAAAATTGAAGCGCGTAAAATGGAGGTCCGACTGTATTTTGTCTTTATACATAGAAAAATTTTCGAACTTTTAATTAGCACACATTCTTGTTTCCTAGTAAACAATTCTAGTCCCCCCCCCTTCCACGAATTAAATAAGTTACATATTTACACCGATTTTAAAAAGGGCAGCATATAAAATTCTGATCGTATCTAATTAATTCTTCTTTATAATCAATAAAAAGATCACTATCGAGTATTTTTAAAATAATTGTTCAAAATTTGAAAAGCAATCCCGAGACCAGAAATAATGTTACTTTGTATAAGAAATTCATTTTTAAAACACATAAATATAGAAAAATATCTCAAACTTTAAATGACAAATATTGTAAAATCGGAAAGTTTGATTGAAGTCAATACTCTTTTATCCGACTCTTGACGTTTTAAAAGAAAGTTAATATGCCTTGTCCTAGAGAGTACTGTATTATTTTCTTGTATAAATAAATATTTGCCTTAAATCACGACGTATATACTCAATAGTAAAACTTATATTCCAAAGGGAAAAAAAGGATTTACTTATATAATTTATATCATTGAGAAAGTTTAGTGAAAGTTTATCAGTATTTAAGTAAACACACATTTCCCCCTTCGTAACTATGGTGTGCCAAACAAATCTTCTATTGTGATTCAAGATGCAGCACAGTAGGAAATTTTGAAACAAATTGATTCCATCAGCATAGAATGCAGAATTGGATACAGAAGAAGTCAAGAAAATAGAGATTTAGAGTTATTATATATTAATAATGCATAATAATATATAAGCATAAAATATAACTATCCCTTGAGCATAAATAATTAAAACTGTACACATATTATGCATTATGCATCTTCTAAATACTTATTTAAATAAGAAATAAATCTCAAAATATACTTTACGTCATTAACAAATATAAACTTCCTTCACAATACATTTAATATATATATAGTATGAACTTTGTGCCTGTTCCGCTCTACGTATTGCAAAATTAGAAGAATAATTTTTTGACTTCAATTTCCCGCAAATCTGAATGTTAGGTTTTAACAATTTCTTTGAGGTCTTAAAATACTTTTCATGTTAAAAAAAGGTTTGTTAACATAGATATTAAAACAAAGACGGAAAGCAGAATACATTAAATTTTATTCCCTTCAAACAATTGATCCTCTAGAAGTGACATCCTACAATTTAACATAGCTATTGATTTATCGATAGTTATCTGCCAGGATTCTTCGTAATTCCGTACATTTCGTTTTCCATAATTGGGAAGACATTAATTTAATAAGCTCCATTTCAAAATTATCAACATTTATCCTTTTAAAATTAACAAATTTGTATAGCGTAGAATGGCACTAAAAATTGTGCAGCGTGCCATAGTTGACACGCGTGCTCTAAAGTATATTTCACGGATTGATTCATTCTTTTTCGCCAAATTTTCGCAATGTAGAAGCCATCACTTTTGAAATACAATATCCTTCCTAAATTGTAAGTCCTAGGAATACTCTATAAACGTACATACAAGAATACAAAGAAAGATAAGATTTGTAACTTGAATTCTTACAAATGGAGGGGAGGGGTCTTTCTGCCTTCTTTTTCTTTCACCTGGATTCAAGTTACGCATTCTTTTCACGGGCAGTTTTGTTGAAATTGATCTTATAGCTCATGATTTAAATCTTTTCTTGAAATTGAGCATTTCAGTTGAAACCTGTCCAATAAATTATTTTCCCGCCCATTCATCTACACACCAGTGTCCTGAACCTGTTGCCTCGTGAGTGACATCTCGTAAATAATACCTGAACCATCTATTCGCTGACGATTCGGTCATTCTTGCACAACGTCTAACACACCAGAACATGTCACGAAAACTCCAGAGATAGCTGAACCAACTTTAAGAACCCTGGATGTCAGGCATATAACAGACATATAAGCTTCGGGTTACGGTATCCAGGTCTTGGCATCTTCTAGTTTCCAGGAATCTGTTCTATAGGAGTACAACTTGAGAGAACGAAGTTATAAAAAAAATGACATTTTTTCAACCAGATAAAGATATTTACGAAATTTACCTATCCTCAATTAAAAAAAATATCCGCAATCAAATTTTAAGGCCTACAATTACTTATGCAATCTTCATTCCTATATCATGCTTGTCTAAAGTGCGCCCAAACGCAAATTATGAAAATATTTCAATTTACACATTTTCATTAAAAAAAATAAATGTTTGTACAAAATACGCAAAATTTGCTGCATTAATTTTCGATTTAACTGATCACTTTGAAAGAAGATTTCAAGATTTTCGAAAAAACGAAGAGTATTTCAATATATTTCTACCCCCGTTTTCTCTAGAAATAAATTACCTTCAATTCTTCAAATGGAATGCATTGAACTGCAAAGTGGCATTCAAACTGAAAGAAAAATTTGGGAATGTTTCTATACTGGAGTTTGATAAAGATTACCTACACCGCTTGATAAATGTCTCCATTTTCACACTCATGCTTTATTAATGTCTTCAATTTTGGCTGTACTTATATTTGTGAACACTTATTTTCCAAGAATGAAGCACATAAAAAAAAAAATAGGACAAAGATCACTGGCAAACATCTCGAAAATGCATTAAGAATCCAAACTTCGTCTATGAACCCGATATCGATTGCTTGTTCAACACAAATGCACAAATTCATTCATCTCATTAACTTGATTTTAAATCCAAACTAAATGAAACGAAACTTTTACAAATTTAAAATAGATGTGTACCTTTTTATGTTTAATTCAAATTTTAAAAGAATTATAATAAAATAAGTTAATTTATTTTAATAAAACTACATAGTTTATTTTTATTTCAATTTGTTAAAAAAGCATTGTGAAGCCCAGAAAAAAAATTATTTTTTACAATGCGGCCCACAAGCGGTCATAGTTTAGACATCCATGCCTATATGAAGATCAAAGGGGGGGGAGCATCTTATAAGAGGACGTCCGTCAAGTGTTATCTTGCAAAGAGTCAACCTAATTCCTAACCTAGATGACAACCTCCTCTGTTTTCATCCATCTGGATTTAAATTGAACGCGAAATATGTCTTGCTGGAACTTAACATTGTACAGAGCTAAGATTTATCTTTAAGCCAGCAGTATTTACTTCCACAGGTGCTAGAATTTGGGGATTGTTCATCACCGAATGCACGTTCTAAATCAAAGCAGAGTGCTTTGGGTAAATATATTTAGTATATATTATATTCATTTCAAATTGAATGTGGAACATGACGATTTCCTAAAAGACAACGGTTAATTCAGATATACAAATCAGAATTCGAAACTCTTGCATTTTTAAATTATTCCAAACTTTTTACTTAAGCTTGAGAACAACTACACAATATAGTGTGTTGAATATAACATTAGCTACAAGATTCCTGATAATAATTATCAAGAGCAATTAATATCGTTGTATAAATATTCTTTGTTTGGAGCTATTTTTAACGATAAGCAAAGATACGATGCAAACAATATTTTAATATAGTATTCGTTTTCATTTTGAAATATAATTATATACAATTTAAATATGTTTAATTAATAATGCGCATTTCTTGAAATGTCCATTGATTTTAATATAAATTTATTACAGTAATCTAGTACACATTTCTTTTTACTGTGATTTAGTTACAAATTCCATTGTAAATAAGGATAGATAAAGGAAGAATGGATAAAATAGATTCGTAAGAAATAAAGTAAGAGATAACCTGTACCAAGACAGAAAGAGAACAAATCAGCTTTAGGTCTAGTACTCGTATGACTTCCTGGTAATGAAATAAAAAGTAAAAAAAGTGAAGCACCTTAGTTTAAGCAGCTTATTTTTAGGATCAATAAATTCGATTTATAAAATCAGATCAAAATGACTCTACGTTAATTATTACTTTCGTCAGATGCGATTTGATCATGTTATTGACGTTGAATTTTAGAAGCTAACAAGGCAATTTGTGACGGACCTCGAAAGTTTGAGCCACGGTCATATGACTGAGTGAATACTAACGTCGTACTGTTCAACTACACGAGGGCTTTTGGCGATGGACCTCGTAATTTTGAACCATGATCAAGCGACGAGGACGAAACCCGAGCTGGCACTCCTCTCCTAACTACCACACAAAGGGATGACTTTTGAGCTCTCGACAGATTTAACGTGCATCGCTCCCTACACGCCGAGTCTTCAGTGGTACTGGGCTCGAACTCATGACACGTCCAGTCACGAGTCCGTTACCTTGACCGCTAGGCAAGCGTGGCCATACGGTCATGTGACGAGCTTGACACTTGAGCTGTCACCTTACTATCTAAACTCCAACATTACGCTAAAGTGAGGGACTTCAGCCTCGACAGATTTAACGCGCATTAGTACTCTACATGTTGGGTCTTTAGTGGAATCAGAAATCAACTCACGCAGAAGAAATGTCTGCCACTTGCGACTATGACCACGTGGCTACGGTGACCACTAACAGGATCAAAATGTTTTAATTGAAGTTACCGTTACATAATAACACTAGGAAAAAAGGAAGTGGAATGACAGGTTTTGAGCAACGGTTAAAAAGTTTTAGAATCATTTGTTTAATGCAATGAAACAAACCAAAATATTTTGAAGTTACTTTGTAAAAATGTGTCTCATCTTTAAAAAAATATATTAATCTTTGTGGTAAAGCTATACTTTATTTTAATTCAAATGATCAGTTAATGTTATGTAATGCAATAAATATTTTAGGCAGCGATCTGTTATCTAACGAAAGGTGTTCTGTATCTACCCACTACATAAATATCGAAAATCGCACTTTCAAGTCATCGCCTCTTGCTGTGTCTTGTCTTATCAGTGCACCGTTACCTGCTGATGGGAAATTAAGTGATATCCCTTTGTTCTGGTGGGCTAAGTACAAGACCTTAATGTCGTAAAAACGTTTCGAAAAACAAGCCGAAACAAAGGTACCGTTTGGTGCAAATCTGCTGAAAGATTTACGGCCTTGCAAACATATGTATCTTATTTAAACAGGACGGCCAAGTTGCGTATTCGCCGCAAAACCGACCGCCTGATAAGCTTCATGCGATTTTGATGAAATTTCTGGGATGTACCTGACCCCCTTTGTGTTCGCGCACTTGCGTTGCTATGCCACAATACCACTACAAAGTGAACTAATTCATGATCTTCTCGAGAAAGTCGAATAGTTTGAAAAGAAAGAAAATGGGGGGATCGTAAAGGTTTACTGTGGCTTCGCTTATTTGAAGTGTGTGTGAACTTTCCCACCCTAGACACAGATTATTAAAATATATCTATCTAGTACTAATATTTGGGGTACTGTGCCATATATATTCTTTGAGTAAACAGCCACAAAAAGAAAAGGAAAAAAATCGATTTCATTTAAGATATTTATCGGAATTGACTTTTGATCTAACATTTTAAATTTCAGTAAAATGAGAGGAAAAAAGGATAATGATATTTTTAATATCGGTAAAGTTTAAAACCAATAATAATCAAAAATAAAACAGACATTTACATGCTGAATTATTAATGACATTTTTATAAATGTAACACAAACAATGCTTTAATTTTATGCTCATATAAAAACGACATTATTTAACGTTTGAATAATTAAATATAATTTACATTATAGTTCTGGCATGAATGTGTTTGAGGGACACTGAAATGAGCGATTTAAAGCAATTATCTACGTATATCACTCAGTATTAAATTCTTATGTCTTTAAATCTAAATGATTTTTGTGAAAATATAGTGATAGACTAAAATTTTAAATTCCCTGATGTGACCTTAAGATATTTTGGTACAATTTCGGTTAATTTTGCCAGTCTATGCATAGAACTGTCACTCGCATTATCTTTTAATCTAGTGTTCCTAATCTTTAATGCTGGGCTTTGTAAGGTAAAAATCCATGGTAATATGATCTCTAACAATTCAGGCAAGGGAATGGGGGAATTTCAGTGGTTTTTACTTTAAAATGAACTTAAATTCATGCTTTGTCAAACAATCCTCGTGTTCGTTCCTGACTTGGAACTGAAAGATACTTAATATACTTAAAATTGTAAACAAGCTACGATATGTACCAAAGAAGGTACTTGAAGATCACGGTACCTTACTGTGACCTTTCCAAACGTATGCGCTACATATCTTTTTTCTTCAAGCGCACTAATTTTTTTACTGTACTTCATTACAACCAATTCATTAATTTTGAACGATTTTTCTCTTTTTGTTGAAGTAGTGCTCTCAGCACTTATATTAATACCTGGACAATTTTGTACCTGAAAATGTTCCAATATCAATTCCTCTTTTCTTTGTCGTACGCAAAAAGACCTTGAACAGGGAAGAGCAATTGCTTCAACCTAAAGAACGAGATTCCAATATCAAGGTGAGTTTCAAGAACATGATTGAAAGAGCTTGAAACTAGGCAGGTAGCTATTGTACACCTTACAGACTATTTACCAGGACAGCGTCAATTTTATGACCCTTCTAACTACAGGTAAGATTTTTTTGATTGTTGGATTTCACCGCTTCTGGGGAGTGTGCCAGGAGATGGATGTTTTTATTACCTTGCTTCCTTACCTCAAGACTGTCCCTTTTTTACCCATTCTAAAGAATAATCGAGTTCTAGAAATACTCGTATTGACTTCAACAAGCCGACAGAAAGTGAAAAAGATTACATTCAGAGTAATGTATGCAGCTCTTTAGAAGTTCGCCGCGTATGGTTTTTTTAATGGATTTCTTAGATCTCTCTAGAAAAATCCTTTATGATTTCGTGAGAACGATGCCAAAGTTACGTTTGTTTAAATTGCTACTTTCCATTTCTTAAAAGAATCTTTACCTTGTATAAGAGAATTCTTAATATTTTTTTTCTTACAGAATAGTTTACAAGATTCATAATTATAAAAATAAAATGAACTTAGTTACTAGTGTTAACTAAGTAAAACTTCTCTTCTTCAATAATAAATATTATAAGAACAATGATTTTCGGATTATGTTGATAACATTCTTCCTGTGTATTTATATTGAGAATATATTAAATCTCTAAGTTGTGCACTTCAATCCCCCCCCCCCTTTTAGTGTAGATGTATGTCTTTTTTTATTCTAGTTATAAAAGACAACAGTGGACTTTTCACAAACAAAATTTTAAATTCATAAACATTTTATATTATAAAAAAATTTAATTAATTACACCTTTGTTTTTGTAAATTAATATATATTTTTATGTATCTTACCCATCAAAAAGTAATGCGCCAGGG
>BMAO01037460.1:0-32566 GCA_019973975.1 Trichonephila clavata | reverse complement strand
ATTGGATATCACCAAGAAATATTTATTCCAGCAAAAATATATTTAATTGTCGCCAAATTCGTTGCCAAAATATTGCTTAAGATGTTTCAAATGGTGCAGAAAGAGCTTTAAAAATTAACAAGATCCCGCGAAATATTACTACGAATGAAAGCGAATAAAAATATTGTATTTATTACGTTTTCTTGCTTGTGGATTTATCTTTCAGCGAATTCTTGCAATGAAAGTCAAAAGCTTCGAGGATTTTTTTTCACTCTCCACTTTGAAATAATACAAAAATCTTTTTTTCCTCTCTCTCTCTCTCTCTCTAACCACTGTTTCTTTCATTTACTACTGGATAAACGGCTTCGCCTGCAGAGATCATTATTTGTTATTATTTTTTTTTTTACTTGAGACGAGAAAGTTGTTAATGTGAAAGGAAAAATAATAAAAAAAAAAATCCACGGAGATAAACAAGCGAACGCCGAGTTTCTTTCATTTGGCCCCACATTTAAAGGGAGCTGAAAAAGTAAACTTTGCAAGCAACCAATGACAGAAAGTAATTTTTTTTTCAAACTTGAAGCTTTTTAATTAATTTCCTAACTTATTATTTTTAATTCTCTCCTCGTTATATTATTTAAATTTGTTACCCAAAACATTTACTCGTTAGATACAATAAAAGTATTTAATTTTGTTGTATATTGTGTGAAGCGAAAAATAAAGTATATATCAGGGGCCGGCAATCTATGGAATGCGTGTCACATGTGGCACGTGGTACAATTCTCAGTCACACTCTGCACTATTCTACAAATTTGTCAGGTGTTGAGTGGACGGAAGTTGATAAATTTGTAGAGGACTTTATTTAACAAAAATTTTCAGAATTATGGACATTTATGGAATTACAAAAAAATTTGAAAGGTAACATTTAAGATAAATCTGCAGCTATTTTGTAAATTATTCAATGTCATTGCTGGGGAGATTTAATTGTTTGAAGAGAGATTCTGCTTTCCGCCTTTGGTTCTACATATCAAAGTAAAAAAAAAAAAAGAAATGTTTCCTCATATGAGTAATGTTTCGAGTTTGCAAATAAATTGTTTAACAAGTGAATGCTCAGAATCGTGCCAAATTGAAAGTCACAAATCATACCTCTGATTTTGTGATATAAAGTACAGCGGCTTAGGTTCGCATAAAATTTTATTTATCTTTTTGTTTAACTATAGTGAAGAGAAATACTTATGTTTTTTTGTCGTATATTTCTTGTTTTAAATAAATATGTTTGAAAATACATAATATATGTGCTATTTTAATTTTTTTTGTTGAAGAAATAGTTATTATTTTATGCTGTTTATTTTTTATGTTAAGATAATATCTTTAAATGATGAAAAATTAATGTATAATAAATCTGTAAATATCTGTATTTTGAAGTCTATTCTCTAACTCTGCATGCATTACCACGGGAATCGAATTATTTCAAAAATATCCTACTGTGTGGCGCGCTGAATCATATAGAATGATTGGTTTGGCACGCCATACGCTAACAGGTTGGCGACTCTTGGTGTATATATATATATATTTTAAATTTTTCCGATATCAATTAAAACCATACATTACTAACTATAAAATTTTGAAGAAAAAATGTAATCATCTTTAGCGCATGTGCAGTAAAAGTTTAATTTAATCAATAAATATTCGATAAATTTTACAACTATGGCATGTTATTCAACATTTTTTTATCCAAATGTGAAGGTGTCTGCAGTTACAAAGCTATCAAATGTGGGCCATTTTGAAAGCCTTGGAGATCCGGCCTCCGTTAGGTCTAGTCTCAACCTCACCCTCAACATGAATGTGGCGATGTGAAGTTTGGGAAAATTGATGGGTAGCGTGAAGTTAAGAAATCAAATAATTGATTTATTTACGTCCACATCTATTAAATACAACATGTACAGTTATTAATACTACAGATTTTTTCAATACTGGCAGAATATGTTATTTCTGAAAGAGGAGGTAAATACCACCGTTCTTTCCAATGTTCAAAGCAGACTCCTTCTCCACTGTCTTGGGGTGGGCCGGTAGCTCCTCTTACTCCTCGAATTTCAGTAATGATTTCCGACTCGTGGGCGGAGTGGTGTTTTTCTCACTGCCATAGGTTATTGGGGAATGTCAGATGGAAAGTACCCGTAATATTTAGAGGGGAATGTGAACTGTGTGGTGCTATTCATATAGGAAAGCAGATTTTGCAGCTGTGAGGCGGAAAACGTTACAACGAGTAATGTCAAACTCTTTTCTTACAAACCAGATGCATGCAGGGACCTTTTTAAGGCACGAGCCAACTGGGCCTGGGCCTCATCCTCGGTGGGGGCCTCGTTTCGTTCTATACTCTGTCTTAATAAGATCATGGCCAGGATAATTTTAATAGTCAAATATTAAATCCGTACATATTCTCCAAAGAACAGCGAATTTCAAACTGAATGTCAATTGGCAAAAAAGTGGTAAGACTATAATGATGTGATGACCATTGTCCATGCCTAGGCCTAGACTTAATACCATAAACAATCATTCAACTCATTTAGTAGAAATGTGGCCATATCGGTCGAGTCAGTTTGTGTATAGGATTTCGAGATTGTGAGTCGTGCTCATTTAATTGATTAAAATTACCGTTTTGAACGAATATTTGACAATGCGTTCTATATAATCAATACTTTTAAAAATCTCAGGTAGGTATTACTTTTGCATAGGAGCCCAGAGCTTCAAAAATCTTAATATTTCTCCGGGCCTAGGGCCTCAAAGAGTCTTAAGACGTCCCTGGCTGCATGTTAATCGACTTTACTTGTTATGATGTGAAAGGGACTTATAGTTACAAGATATCAGTTACGCATCAGTTTGAAGTCTCTGGAGATCCAACTTTTGTCAGGTACAGTCCCGACTTCCTCTTCAACATTAATGAGCGAAAATTATCATGTTATTTTCCAACAAACCAGTTGTATGTTTCTTGACCTTTTTTCAACATAATGTGAAAAGTTCCTGCAGTCACAAGAGATCTGTTGCGGACCCGTTTAATCTCTGAAGCTTCAATCCGATTAAATCACGACCTGACCACAGCCTCAACATTCATTGTGGAGATGTTAGCGGTTCACCTTCGCCCAGCTGCATGTTATTCGACTTTATTTTATCAAAATGTTTGTTAAAGTGCTCTTGCAGTCACAGGATCTGTTGCAGACCCGTTTAATCTCTAAGCTTCAATCCCGATTAAATCACGACCTGACCACAGCCTCACATTCATGTGTGGAATGTTAACGGTTCACTTCAGCCAGCTGCATGTTATTCGACTTTATTTTATCAAATGTGTAAAGTGCCTGCAGTCACAGGAGATCTGTTGCAGACCCGTTTAATCTCTGAAGCTTCAATCCCGATTAAATCACGACCTGACCACAGCCTCAACATTCATGTGTGGAGAATGTTAAGCGGTCCACCTTCAAGCCCAGCTGCATGTTATTCGACTTTATTTTATCAAAATGTGTAAAGTGCTGCAGTCACAGGAGATCGTTGCAGACCGTTTAATCTCTGAGCTTCAATCCCGATTAAATCACACCTGACCACAGCCCAACATTCATGTGTGGAGAATGTTAAGCGGTCCACCTTCAAGCCCAGCTGCATGTTATTCGACTTTATTTTATCAAAATGTGAAAAGTGCTTGCAGTCACAGGAGATCTGTTGCGGACCCGTTTTATCTCTGAAGCTTCAATCCCGATTAAATCACGACCTGACCATAGCCTCAACATTCATGTGTGGAGAATCTTAAGCGGTCCACCTTCAAGCCCAGCTGCATGTTATTCGACTTTATTTTATCAAAATGTGAAAAGTTCCTGCAGTCACAAATCTGTTGCGTACCCGTTTAAAGTCCCTTAATCACGATCTGCTTTAGGTCAAAACCATTTCGAAAATAAATTCTGTATTTTTCCTTTTATTCTATTGTTTCTATATAATAGAGCTCCTTTTTGTTGTTAAAAATTTAATTTCTAATAAAATTCTTAAATACCAAAAAATTTTTATTCGCAATATATTTTGAGTGAACTTTGTGACGGGTGCTTACGCGTTTCACTAACCTTCTCTCAAATCTTTAAAGACTTTATTTATTTTAACCAATCTCCGCCGAGAGCCAAGGGTGTGACTTATGCAAACAAGATAGTTTCGGGTTTAGCGAGTTCGAAAAAGATATAAAAGGGAGAAATGAAATGAAGAGAGGGAGGATGACTACGAGGTTGATTAAGAAGGTGATTCTGAGAGATTAGTTTAACTAGTGGAAGTATATTCGCCTGAGGAAGGCTATTGAAAAAGGTTCATTAATTCGGTTCGGGACGGAACTGAAGATATCAAGGATTGAAACCACTCCTTAGAACAATCCAGTATTAGAGAAACCTGCCTTAAAAAGGTATCAGGTCAGTTATTTTCATAAATTAGATATAAATGCGTAGTTTGATTGTATACGTTATTCTCCGTGGTTTCAGTTAGTATTCCGTCGTTCATAATCGGGTTCTTCTCACACACCACTGTAATTTGTTGTTCTTAAAGTTTGATTAATATTTGTGTATTTCTCTATTAAGAAAGATCAATAAATAATATTGATTTATTAATTAAGTAGTCGTTAATCATGAATCCAACATATCCAAATTTAGATAATATGCAAAGGGGAGTTAATAATCATAGGGGTAGTGAGAGACTACGACAACTTAAGAAAGCGATTCAAGCTATTTAAAAACTTTCACACAAATAAAAAATTTATATTCAATTCTAAATACACAATCAAACTCTCTTAATTTATCCTTTAAAAAGAACAACACGCTTTACAATTTCTAAAAAGTTCAAAGAACAATAAAAAAATTTTTTCCCTTCAATTAAATTCTTTTACAGTAGAACAATTTGAGAAATTTTCCTTCATCCACGCACCTCCAGGCAATGTGTTCTAAAATCCAATTATAAAGAACCAACTAATTCTACATTTAATTATAACTCTGGAATGTCAAACCTTGAACAGGCGACGCTGGTAAAATGAATTAGTGAAAGTTAAGCGATAATTATTAAAGCATGGAAGGAACTCGGAGAATTCTTACGCCCACTCTGCTAATTCCACACATTGTTACAGTTTAGTAGACTTAAATTTCATTTTGCTCGCAGAGAAAAGCGGTAAAATAGCCATTACTCACTCAACGGAATGTTAAATGCTGTTGCGAAGCTTTAATGCAGTAGCCATTGCGCAATTTTAATGAAAGTAAAAATTTTAAAATATTTTAATAATAAAATTGAATTGCAACAGAAATACTGTTTCTTTAAAAGATGCCAAAATTATTCCCAAATCGCGATTGCATTTTTAAAATTTATATTTTTGTATCAATAAAAAATATGGGACGTATTATACCGTCGACCAATTTCACTAAAGGAAAAGACGTCGCTAATTTAAAAAAAAAATGTTGCCAAATATTGCCATCGTTATTAGTATTGTATTCGAGTTCGGTTTTCCACTGTTGGCTACATATCGCGGTATTTGGCAACGTTTTTTGATTTTACGAAATTGAGCGGCGGCATAATACGTAAGTACCCAATAAAATATCCTAAATAAAAAAAAGTTGCGTATTGAAGCTTAAAGAATATTTAACGTATTCGAAATCTTGTAAAGTAAAAAAAAAATATTCATTCAAAAAAAGTTAAGCTTTTTTAAAATATATTGAAATATTGTTGTTGTTGTTTCTTATCCCAGATGATGTAGCTCAGCTATACCGTCTCCATAAAACCAAAAATCTCCAAAAAATTCAGAAATAAGATAGGATTTCTTAAGGCCTCGTCATATGAAAAACTCAAACCATTCAGAATATGACTGGGAGAGGCCTGATCAGCCTCGCACTTAAGACATTCTAGGAAGACTTTCCGGCCCTGTTGAAAAATCAGAGACCTGATGTGGCCACTAAAAAAGCGCGACAGAGCCATCTGCTGATACCTAGGAATATTAAGTTGGTGATACCAACGAGGTTTTTCCCCAAAATGCCAAGGGTGAACCGGGGGTATTCTCCAAAATGCATTCAATTGTAACCTTTTAATAGAGGAGGGTTCAAGAAAAGTTAGACAAGTGTCACCCAACAAAGCATCAGCAGTGGCATATTGAAATATAAATGTCTGAATAAAAATCTTGTATCACGTATAAGTAACTACGTCGTGAATTTTTGTAAAGAAATCTTTTATATAAAACTGAATGCTTTTATATTTCTTTAGAACGTATACAAATCCACACCATTAATCGTATTGCTCCACAATTTTGCAGAGAGCGTCGCCAATGTTTCAAAAGAGCGGTAAGCATATTTCTACCAAAGGAAAACAATTTTAATTTGTCTTTAGTGAAACCTCTTGTTAGAGTTTGAATAGGTATATGTGAAGTCGCCAAATCCTGTGATATGCCGCCAATAGAAAACGATTTGTGCATTTGGTGACATATTTTGATTTGGCAACGCTTAAGAAAGGGTTTTGCAAAAATTGACTGCCAAGGAAGGGTGCGGGGGTATCTTAGATTACACAGTTCCCGTTTTTGAACTATTGGACCTATATACTTGAAATATGCTACGCATGTTTCTTTTGTTAAGTAGAAATTCACTAAAAACGGGTTTGGCGGAAATCGACTTCTAAGATGTGGAGTTCTGCTTTAAAAATTCAAATCCTATCTTTTAAAAAAAATTTTATTTAATGGAGAGGTGAGGGTTGTACAAAGGTTTTGAATACAATCGATAACTTAATACTTAAATATTAATAAGTTAAAATACATATATTAATGTTTTACATTTTTCATAAAATACGCAGCACGGCGCATGGGCTATAGCTAATCTATATATGTAAAGGAGAAAAGCGACTCACTCACTGACTGACTGGACTGACTGACTAATCACGAAATCTCTGGAACTATTCAACCTACAGACTTGAAATTTGGTAGACATGTTCCTTTGATAGAGTAGACATCAGCTAAGAAAGGACTTTCCGAAATTTGAAACGCAAGGGGCGTTACGGGGGGTTAAGGGCTTTAATAATAATTGTTTCCATGTTTAAACTACTTGATGTACAATCTTGAAATTGGGTAAGCGGATTCCTTTCAGAGAGTAGAGATCCGCTACAAAATGAGTTTGCTGAAAATCGACCCCCAAGTGGCGTTGCAGGGGCTTAGGGGGCGTTATAGATAATTATTTCCATTTTTGCACTCTTTAGAATTTGATATAGATTCCTTTCGTAGAGATAATGATCAACAGTTACAAAACAGGTTTGTGAAAACAGACTTCTAAATTGCGTTGCGGGGATTAGGGGCGTAATAGATAAATATATCCGTTTTAGAAGCCTACTTCACCTACCCATGAAAATTGGTAGGTAAGTTTGCTCATGGGTAAAATATCCGCTTCAAAATGGGTTTGGAAGAATTATTTAAGGGAGTGTTGCAGGGCAGGGGTTTAAGGAGTTAAATTCCATTTTAAGTTATTGGGCAATACAGTCTTGAAACTTAGTAAACAGGTCTCTTGGGGTAGAATGCGCTAAAAGTGGGTTTCAAAATGTGCCCCCAGAAGTGGCGTTCAAGAGGGAATTAAAAGAGGGCGTTATAGATAATTATTTCATTTAAAACTATTAGACACTTGATCTTTATATTTGTCAAAGATTTCTTTCATAGAGTAGAGATCAATATAGGAAGGTTTTGTAGCTCAGACCTCTAAGTGGCAGAATAAGTGGCGTAAGAGATAAATAATTTCGTTTTAAACTATTTGACCTACCTGCTTGAAATTGAGTAGGAATGTTTCTCATGGGTAAATATCGCTACAAAACAGGTTTGGAAAATTATTTAAAGGGGTGTTGCAGAGACAAGATAAATAATTATTTCTTTTTAAACTATTAGACTCATATGCTTGAAATTTGGTTAGCAGATTCCTCTCATAGGATGAAATACACTGCAAAATGTGTTTTCATGAAAATCAACCCTGGTGGTGTTGGGGGTTCAAGGGCGTGTGATAATTTTGCATTTTAATTAGTGGACACTTTGATCTTCAAATTTGATAAAAATTCCTTTCATAGGTACAATTCCCTACAAAATGGGTTTTGTGAAAACAGACCAGAAGTAATTTGCAGAGTCAAGTAGCGTTAGACAATTATCCCATTTTAAACTGGACGTACAGTCTTGAAATTTGATAAACAGATTCCTTTCGTAAGTAGAGAACCGCTTCTGAGTAGGTTTCCTTGAATATAACCACTGAGTTTGTTCCAGGAGATTAGAGCGTAATCGATAAATATTCCATTTTACTTCTTGATCATCCTGTAGAAAATTGTAGGCATGTTTCGCATGAAATAAAGTTCCTCTAACAAGAGTAAAATGAGCCCCAAAGATGTTGCGAGGAGGTCGAGAGTTCTAAAATTCTGTTTTAATTATTGACCTTATACTTGAAATTTTTAAGCATGTTTTTGTTGGAATATAAGGATCCACTAAATTTAAACAAATCAAGTTCTGGGGGTTGCAGGGTTAGGACGTATTGACAAAAATTACTTTTGATCTACAAGGACTATAATATGTCAAATTTGGTTGCATTTTCTTTGTTGAATTGAAATCCGCTAGGCGGTAGTTTGAAAACAGCTCTCTCGAAGCAGGGATTACGGGGATCTTGTGTGAGCTTTTGCTTTTCTGTTAGTTTGGGCCAGAATTTGGCTTGCATGTTCAGTTACGGAGTAGAGGATCCACCGAAAATTGGTTTGGAATCCATGGTTTTGAGTTACGAAAGGCAAACATCGTTCATCTTCAATTTTAGGGTTACTAGAAGCTAAATTAGATGAGTTCTGCTTATGCATCTTGTTGGTTAGGTATAAGTATATTTTCAGTTCAATCAGATTCATAATATAGGATATCAATATTTATACATATATAAGCAGTAAATTCATATCATGAAATACCTTGGTAGTGGGTAACAACTAATGAATATAAGTCGGCAAAGTTATCATATACATTTTATCTAAATTATTAAATTTCCGGTTAAAATAAAATGCAACGTACAGGTTGGCGATTCTTAAAATAACTCGCCAAAATTACCTTAAAAGTTGACCCATAAAGTTTCAGAGTAAAACGTAATCAAACAAAGTCGCTACATTTAGTAGCTGACTTATTCTTATCAAAGTGCATATTTATAAAACCTACTGTATTAAACTAAACCGATATCAGTTTAAAACCCAAAATTCGAAATTAAACGCAAAGCTAAAGAAATTGTAGTAAATTTAAATGTACACGAATATTCACTAAAATCCATCAAGTCCTGTCAAAATACAATGTATATGTACATTTATTACATATAATAGTGAATTCTTGCAGTTTTAATCCATAAAACCTATAATGTTTTATTGCATTTCATTTCCATTTATTTTAAACTTCGATTCTATCTCAGTTGCATTCTGCAGGAGAAAATAATCTAGCGTTTATTCATTTGAATAAAATTGTATCTTGGAAATTTAGTCTATTTGGTTTCCCCGGAGACTCTTCAGTCACCTTTAAAATGAGTATTAAGATGATATTATTTTATATTCCATAGTAAAAATTCTACATTTATAGTTTTAGAAAAGTTTAGCTTCTATCAAGACAGTTATAACGACAAAGATATTAAAATGTTAGAAAATTTCTGGAGATTTATTTTATATCTTGATTTTTAATCTCCTTCAACTATTTTACATATTTTCACTATTTTACATCCTTCATTCACTATAGATCTTATGTTTTTATATGTAGAGGGATATAACCGCGATACTATATTAATGTACATCCTTGTGGCTTCAAGCTGTGTTATTAATAACTATTACGATCTAAAATAATAAAGCAGCACTAAGACAACAAGGTTTAATATAATGTAATTCATTTCTATATGCCGTGGTACTAATGAAATATATTAATTTTATCAATCAAGCTCCACATCTTTAGCAGATGGTTGTATAAGTACAGAATATTTTCATCTGTTTATTTTAAGATAATTCATGGGAATCAGGCATTATGATTCATATATATTACATTTTATGTCTCATTACCTAACATTGAACTCAAATCCGGAGGTTTAAAATCATGCGCTACTTATAAACTGATTAAATAAAGACGTTTGGCTGAAATAAGCACTAGTAAATATCAAATAAAGGAGTTTTGCGAGCTATACTTTGTACAAATTCCACAAAAGACATTTTGATGTGAGTTTGTATTTGTTACATTATATCCATGCCATCCTTATGCTTCTAATTACACTAGACAGATTTAAAAAGTAAGGTGTTAGTTATTTTTTTTAAATGTTCATTTGACTACAAAAGTGATAATAAAACGACATTTTCTTACTTACAAGCTCTTACATGCACAAACTCTTACAAACATTTTCTTACATACAAGTTCTTGCATGCAAACTCTTATAAACATTTTCTTTCAAACAAGCTCTTACAAACATTTTCTTACGTACACACTCTTGCATACAAACATTTTCTTACATGTAAGCCTTACAAACATTTTCTGACATATAAGCTCTTACAAACATTTTCTAACATACAGAAGCTCTTACATACAAACATTTTCTTACATATAAGCTCTTACATACAAACATTTTCTTACATATAAGCTCTTACATACAAACATTTTCTTACATATAAGCTCTTACATACAAACATTTTCTTACATATACGCTCTTACATACAAACATTTTTTTACATCCAAGTTCTTACATACAAACTCTTTTAAACATTTTCTTACACACAAACTCTTACATACAAACATTTTCTTACATACAAGCTCTTGCATACAAACACATTTTCAAACACATTTTCTTACAGATAAGCTCTTACTAATTGAAATCATGTTACAAATACTTTCAATACTAAAAATAATCCTGAATTCAATTAAAATCACCGTACGAATGATTTTTTCTCTCATAAACTTGACAGATTTGACATCTAATTTTCATTTCAATAAACTTTTCACAAATAACATCCAAATGTCTTAATAGAGCTTAAAATTTTTCTTACATCACCCTATGCATCATTTTCTCACATTTCAGATCCTATTAAATATACAATAAAAATCACAAAAATATTTCCCTCCATCTGATATTTTAATAATCTCCTCGATTGACTAAAAATCTTTCAAAAAAGCAAAAAAAATCCCCAATCCACGTCAAAAATGAGGAGCAAATTTTTTACAACTCTCTCGTTAAAACACCAACCTACACTTTATCCAAAATGATCTTTCCGTATATCTAATAAAGAAAAAAGAAAAAAATATATTAAACCATCACATCATCCATCAATTTGGTTTTGATAAGCATCTCCATGATTTAAAACTAATCTATTTCCCCCAAATTAATATATGATATCCTTATCCTGCCCTCTATCTTTTACTCTTTCTCAGACGCGAGTTCACGAAGGAAAAGAAAGAGGGAAAAAGCAAGGGAAAAAAAGATCGCTGATCGAATTAAAGAGCTTTTGGCAGTATCGCCGATGCTAAAAATTTGCCCTCAAAATTCGGCGATGGTTGAATAAATTTGAATAAAATTACTACCAGCCAGAAATAAAATAGATCCGAAGAGATCCGTGGTAATTCAATCAAAAAGTCAGTTTAAGCTCGCTGATGAAATATGATAAGCTTACAGTTCCGGAACTGAAAGATGGGAAAGGGGAAAAAATGGGAATTGATAACAATAGTCGTAAAAAATGATTTTTTTCACAAAATAAAAATTAACATATAAAAATAAATTCTAATATATTGCTTATTATAGTAATCATAATCTTCAAGATCGTAACAGACTAATTCCACTGAATTCTAAAAAACTACAATCTGATAATATCAGTGGACTTCAAATTTAGTCAACATCTGAGCTCTTGAAGCAAAAAGATGCTTTTAGGAGATCCCATAGAAAAATTTAAAAAAACTCTTAGACGAATTTGTTTTAAAATAATATTTATAGTAGATCAGCATGTAATAGGAGCTTTAAATAAAGACAAAAAAGTAATATATAAAAAAAATTTAAGTTGATTTCTACTTTGAATGGATGAATAGAAAGTATTTTATCAACGATTGAAAATTTGAACAAGATTATATATATATACAGTCGATTCTCGATAATTCAAACCTTCGTTGATACGAACCTCTCGATAATTCGAAGTACATATTCAGTCCCTAGAAAAACTCTTGATATTTCGAACTAAAACGATACGTTTTGGTTCACTCAATATTTCGAAGTAAAATCTGCGGCCGGCCAGAATTTAACACGTGATAATTCGAAGTGATCTAATAAAACTCTCGACTATTCGAGCACTCACTATCATGTACAGTCCTGTAATAAACAGGTTGGAGATAAAACGTTTCGCGTTGTGTTGTCTCTGCGTGTCTCCCCTGTAATGTAGCCCCTTTGATGACTGTCTGCTGCCCCTTCTTAGTGTTTTCAGGTTACTTTGGCGAAAAAACACTTCATTGTTTTCATTTTTATGAGTGGACAATAAACCAACTGCACCTGTTGGCAGTCGACCACATCTTTCGTTTAACACATGACCTTGCTACACATGTGTTCAGAAAGGATGGTCCGCTATTGTAAAGAAGAGGTGCGTAGGATTGTGTATAAATGTATTCTTTTAATTCAGCTTTTTTAACTTCTGTAAAATATTTATATGTACTTTTTAAAAATACCCGATTACAAAATTGAATAAATCCCAGATGAATAAACAGAAAATAATCATTAATATGTCATTGTAAAGATAAAATATGAAGTTTTGAGTTTTTAACATTGTGTGTGTGTGTTTGTTTGTTTTTGTCAAATAATTGAAAGTAATGTTGTAATTGGGAATAAAAGTGGAAATGGCGTCGCAGCGAGAGAGGCATTTTGTGTGCTCTCGTTTGCTAAATGTCTGTCCGTGAGTGAGTGAATCTTAACACCGCACTATTTAGCAACACGAGGGCTTTTTGGCGACGGACCTCGTAATTAAGAACCATGGAGAAGTGACGAGGAAGACACCTGAGCTGGCACACTCTCCCTTAACTACCACACCACATCAACGGACATTTGAGCTCTCGACAGATTTTACGTGCATCGCTCCCCTATAAGGAGAGTCTTTAGTGGCTCTGGGCTCGAACTCATGACATGCCAGCCATGATCCGATACCTTGACCACTAGGTAACCGCGGCCAAAGTCTGTCCGTAATCACGTTTTAGCGTGAATTTAGGTGAAAGTACCACAGAAATGCACCGACATCTAAGAATATAAGAAGATGGTATAAACCAAAGAAACTGGATGCCTGTGTAAAGGCAAAAGTCCAGGGTGACCAGGTTCGTAATGATATTATATTGAATGACAAAAGGAAGTCACATTGAACACTTGTGAAAACAAATTTTATTTTACGTCAAGAAACTTTACGTACGAAAAAAATTTCATATTTTATCTTTACAATGACATCTTAAATATCATTTTCTGTTTATTCATCTGGGAATTTTGCAATCGGGCCATTCATTTCTGAAAACCCTTTATATAGGGAGAGAGAAATGATAGTAGGAATTGAAAAAAAGACCATGACTTGTCTGCATTGTTGTAACAGTGCAAAAAACCTTTTATATTAATTACTCAAAAACAAATAAAAACTAAGGGATTAAATACTTTAACGAAAAAACATGAAAACCACAAACGATTCGAAATTCTTACCACAAATGTCGTTTTATATTCTTATCCTAATTACACGCCCAAAAAGTTTGAAATAAAAAAAGATCGTTCATATTTGGTAACTAATTAAAAAGGAAAGAATTCACCATGATTCCCATCAACAACTTGTTAAAATTAGAGCTTTTGAGGATAAATTGATAATTCCCCCATTCAAAAACATTTTAGTTCATGAAATTGTGGCATTATCTCGTAAAGTAACGGAAATTAGAAAAAAAATGGATTGGATTTTTTTTATCCTTTGCTCAAATATTTTTTTTAGAAGAGCCTATTATAAAAGTCATTAAACTTTCCATCCATGATACTCATTATAATTAGAACGAAACATTTCGAAGGGGAAAAAATCCACTTTTTTCCATGCATAGTTTCAAAAGTAAAAAAGAACTGTTAACATTTCACTGGACTGGAATAGTTGATGCTATCACAAATAAAACCAACAATGGTGTATAAAAATCTCTTTATGTTGGCAATAATTAATTAATGTATATTAATACGTAAACTAGTTAACTGTAATTGACGGGTATACTCAGCATGGAAAAGTTGTAGGAGATTTTGTGTATTGACGAGTTATACTCATCATGAGTAAATAAATTATAGCTTAAAAAAACTAAAAAACACCCTTTTGTAAAATCGAACTAAGTTGTCACTTAATCTTTTAGTCGCCAAATCTGGAAATGGGATCTGAAATGAGTCGACAGATGCGGGATGGGATCTGAAAAAGGGAAATCGTTAATCCTCGTGATCCTGATCAGGACAATGGAACAAAATTATTAAATTATTATATTTCTAAATAACGAATAACCCCGAATTAACGAACCAAATTTTCGGTCACGAAGAATTCGTTAAATCGGGGACTAACTGCATAACATTAGAAATATCCATTGGAAATTCTCATGTCACTCTTTTACATATCTGTATGACTGGCATGCACAGTTCCGGGCGTGGCAGGTACACAATGAAGTTGTCAAGTCAATTCGAGGGGAAATGTTGAGCAAGTAACCGACATTCTTTTAGAAGTTTCTGGAATGGAAATATCCAATCTTTTGACAGTTTCGTGACTCAGTGATATCAAGAACACAATGGTTCTTATAGTAAGGGAATTACTTTAATTCCATAATGTTACAATTCCTAAAAAGCTTTTAGTCAAATGTTACAAATAATATTTCATTTTAACAAACGAATCTTCTTATTGTCATAAACCAGCAATGTACTCAAATTTATTTAACGAAATATATAATATTCATTTTTTATCAATATATAATCCTTTATAATGTGATTGCACTGTCATGGTGAGTAAGTGTTTATTAACGTCGCACTATAAAGCAACACGAGGGCTATTGGCGACGGAGCTCGTAATTTTGACACATGGTCAAGGACATCTAGCTGGTACCTCTCTCCAAACTATCACACCACACAAAAGTGAGAACTTTGAGCCTGGACAGATTAAAACAGCATCTGTTGGCGGTTTTTCAGTGGCACTTAGGCTGGAACTCATGACACACCGGCCACAAGTCCGTAACTGTAACCCCTAGGCTACTGTGGTCACTGTATTGTGCTAATCAGTGGCGTAACTAGGCTTGAGTGGACCCTGTATCAAAGATATTTCGGGGACCCCCTTGCAAGTGATACCATAACGTTTTGCCATTTATTGTTCACGCGTTTTGGAGCCCCCAGAGCTTGGAAGCTCCGTATCATTGATACGGTAGTAGCTAGGCCCCTGATGCTAATGGAATAAAAAAAAATTTAATTTAACATAAATTTTATAATTTATTTTTTTTAAAAAAACATTGAAAAAATATTGCGATAAAATTTAGTTTATTTGAACATTTTCGCAAAAACCAAGAAATTAGCATGTTTGAAAATTTTTATTATTTAAAATACCTAATTTTGTGCATATTTTCGTTTGTATATTTTTGATAGTTTCTTTTCTCGAAAAATTTCATTAGAAATTATGTAAAAAATATCACGCTTAATAAGTTAATCTACTTTTAGCAGGAGTCACAACATCCCATAATGTAGAGCGTTGGATATTAAAGATTAAACCAAAAATATTGTAGATTCGGGGGTTGGGTTCAAAGGAATATTGTAATAATAAATTTTTGTTTTAGGTTAGGTTACACAAAGACAACAGATATCATTAACAGAAATTAAAAACAAAAAATCAGGAAGGGGTTTTCATAGCGACCACATTCATTCCTCACTTGGCCTGTACAAAATTTGAGTGGCCGCTAGAGGGCGCTTTTGCTGCTCTGTACAGTCAGTTACAGTTGTTAGTGAGAACAGTGGTAACACAACTAATTTTTAAATCTCTCATCCAAGTAACCACAAAAAACACACACTGAATATTTGTGTTGTGTAAGGCTTTTATAAATTATTTCTATAAAAATTTATGTTCAGAAAAATACGTTTACCGCGAAAACGCTTAAGACGAAATATCGGTTAACACGATATAATGCAACGGTCCCGAAAAACTACATGAATTTTCGTGCATTCCCCCCCCCCCCTTCTGAACAGGAAAAGATTTCTCTTCTGCTAATGAACAAAATATGCAAAACACCAGGCACTCAATAAAATATTTGAGAGAGTTTCTGTATTATTAAATTATCCAACTGTATCATCGGAAGAATTCATTGCAGTAGATAATTATAATGTGTGTACAGCCTTAATTTTTATGTCAAACACAAAACCATTTTGGAGTTTGGTGTAAGCCCCAAAAATATTGATGCAGATTCTAGCGACGAAAATGAAATGTATAATGCACCTCCTGATCCCATGTCATCCGAAATGATGAACATCATGAAAAGTATGCGCAGTTATTTAGATGACAGATACCTATGGCGAAATGACTAACAAAATGAATGACATCGAACAATTTGATGCTAATAAAGACAATGGAATGAAAAATATCAGATTGTTTTCCGAAAATTCAATATACGTTTTGTTTCATTTATTTTAAAAAATGCATGCATATATACACATCTATGCAAATCAAATACACTCTAATAAACTTAATTTTGTTGATTTTTTTTTCCCTTTTGTAATATACTTTAACAAATTCTTTTCACACGAAAAAATATTTCAATTCCATCATTAAACGATTTTCGCTGTAATTATTTTCTCGCATTCTACATCTATCGACTATTTACACATTCGTCGTGTCTATTTTTATTTACGATTTTTTATTTTATTTTCGAATTTTCAGTTCATTTCTGAATCTCAGACGATCAATACAAAATAAATAAATAATTCAAACAACGTTTTGAAAACCGAAGACATTAATATTTGTCTGTCTTACTTAAGATTTCTTCTGAATTTTTCATTAGCGAAAAAACCACAAAACTTGTTTTTAATCCTTAAGATATGAATCACCCCCAGATGCGCAATCAGTCATCTTAGCACCTTAGAGACGATTATTTATCATAATTAACTCTAAAGAAGATGCCGACACAGATGTCGCTTAAACGAGGCTTCATCTTATCTTAAGATCTGATCGTTCTGAGATAAAGATGGATAAAATATCTATCTGATTATGAAGGGAGGTTTAATTTTTTATCTGTTTTTTTTATTTCTTGAGGCGTATTGGCAAATAAACTCAATCGTTTGTCTTATAGTTTATGGGTATCTGCGGTTAGGCTTTCAGGAAAGACTAAAACGATTGGAATATAAATTGCTTTCCTAGAATTTGATTTCGAAATATCTAGAACGAATCGATAAATTTGTCACGCACAGTTTTGTAATGAATTACTTAATTATCATTAGATTTATCATGTGTAATGCCAGTTTTGTTTTATTTTGCAATGTAGTTTTCGTTGTAATTAGTATAATACGAAATGAAATTCGATGCCTATTTTACTTGCAGTACAACTATATCAGAACGTTTTGCCCAAAGGAAAACGCGAAAACATTTTTTTTTTTTTTTGAAATTGAAATGTTTTATTCAGAATCTAGATTGCTTTTTATTATTCAGAAATCGTAAAATATATCAAGGATTTTTGTCTTTTTGGATTCGTTTATTTCAAACTAGATCTAATTTTTAAATCCAATGGATCAAAATATTGCTCTGCGACTCAAATTTTCAGAAAAATTTTCATCTCCCCCCCCCTTTCAAATCACAATATATTGAATGCAATAATAATGTACTTTGGCGTAAAGCTTCAATACGACTTTAATTAAAAACAGCACAACAATTATTCAGATAAGTATTAAATTTTGTATATAATTTTATATAGGACAAACCCATGAGAGCCTCTAGTAATTATTAAACTTGTTTATTTTTTTATAAATTTATTACCAAATACTTCGTGCAATACTGAAACATTTTTAAGTATATTATATCAATGTGAATAAGTTTTTTTTTTTCGGAATGATTTTTTTTTGCTTTTTTTCAGTAAATTGATAACTATTTTAAAACTTTTATTTTCGATTTTTCAATATGTGTTCGCCCCCCACGTAGGGATATATCAATCACATTAAAATGCCTCTTTGACAGAGTTCGTAAGATCAAACCATCAACAGCAGTGCTTCTCAAACTTTCAATATTTGCGACCCAATATTCAACCATAATTTTCATCGCCCCCCCCTATACAAATAACAATGCATTCAATTCAATAATACAATACTTTGACACTAAAGTTGCAATAGGTCTTTTTCTTAAGGGTCACCCACGTATATAAACGCCTCGCTCAGCCAAAGTGTTAATTGCCCCGGACGTATAGATACGACTTTCCAAAGTACGATCTTTTCCATACACTGCTATCCATAAAATTATCCCGAAGGCTTTGGAATGCAGTAAAGGGATCTTGACAGTGATTGCGAAGGATTTACTTACTTCAGAGAATTCCCTTGTTTATTGCTCCCCCCCCCCAATACATCAGAAACGCTAGCCTACGTGGAAAACGGTGGCATTAGGGAGCGAATCGTGTAACTTTTAATCAGCAGTTAAGGGATTCATTACAAATTAACAAAATGTTAATTTTTGTTAATAATTTTACATATGAAAAACCCATGGGGTCACTGGTTTTTATTAAATTTGTTCTTAACATAGTATATTGCGGTAAAGTAATTATAAAATACATTGTGTACTGTACTGATACATTTATAAGTGCATTATATTACTGCTAATTTAAATTTTATTTTTAATTACGTCAGAAAAAATTTTGTTTATAAATTTACGGAAAGTAAACAATTTTTTAAAATAATCTTTTGTTTTCGATTTTACAATGTGCTCCCCCCCCCCTTGAGTTATCACGCCCTCTTAGGGGCAATTTGAGAAACACTGCATCAGCAGGATAAGCATCCTGGTTGATTTAAATTACATATGGTCTGTGATTAACTTGATATCACTCACAGACATTTTCGCCCATTCACAAACATTTGTAGCCTACCAACGGTCGGTATGCAGCATTTCTGAGGAGATACACATGGCATTCAGAATATTCTAACGGAATGGGCCTGGTTCAAGTGGACACAAGTATCGGGACGCCCCTTAAGGGTTGAAGGATCATTAATCAGAGTTTGAAGTTTGTCATTCCCTCTGAAGTTCTCAGATAACTGCCGTATTTAAAATGTCATTCAATGCACCAGTGCAATGCTTCTCAAACTTTAAATATTTAGGGCCCAACATTCAATCATAATTTTCTTCACCCCCCAGTCCCATACAATAACAATGTATTGAATTCAATAATATTATACTTTGACACTAAAGCTACAATACGACTTCAAACTCTTAAGTGCCACCGGTGTTTGTTAACGTTTCGCTCAGCCAAAGCATTATTTACCTCGGACGTATATATACGTCTTTCCGAAGTACGATCTTTTCTGTACACTGCTATCCAGAAAACTGTTCCGAAGGCTGTGGAATGCAAAAAAAGGACCTTGACAGTGTTTGAGAAAGATTTACTTATATCAGAGGATTTGCTTATTTATTCCTTTTCTTCCCCTACCCCAGTGCATCACATAGGTACATCTACGTGGAAAACGGTGGCGCTGGGGAGCGTAACTTTTAATCGGCAGAGAAGGAATTATTTATAAACCATACAAATTCTCAAGATAGGGTATATAATTTTATATATGTCAAGCCCACGCGGGTTCACTAGTAATTATTAAGCTTGTTCTTAACTTAGTATTGTTAAATTAATTATGAAATACATTGTACAGTATTGATACATTTATAAATGTATTATGTCATGCAAATGCGTATTTTATTTTTTATTATATCAGAATGTATTTTGTTTATTCACTTTCAGTAAACTAATGATTTTTTAAAAATAATCTTTTGCTTTCAACTTTTCAATATGCTCTTCCCCCCGTAGAGTTATCACACCCCTCTAGGGGAGCGCACCCCACAATTTGAGAAACACTGCGCTAATAAATACAAATATCCAAGATTTCGAAATACATCCGAATTGTGAAACGGTTGTGACGTATTAGGAAAACTGATGAGTAGCGGGAGACTTAAGAAATTAAATTATCGATTTAATAGGTCTACAGTTATTAATTTCAATATTTACAGTTGATAAAATTTATGCAAACTGGGTCGGTCTCCATCAAATGACCCATTTCCTGTTAGAGAGAGAATCAGTGACGTCTCAGTGGTCATGGAGTTTCGCGTGGGATAGTATCCGAGACCGGACACACCCACACTAATGTTCTAAGGCAAGTCAACGCTTGACTTCCCTTTATTCAGCCGACAGAGAGGTGACCGGCGCATTTCCCACGGCGATCTACAGCTTCAAAGTCCACCACGTGAGGGGTAACAAGGACCAATAGACGAATAGTAATCCCGGCTACGTCCAAACAGAAGCGACTCTGCATCACGTGAGGTTTGGAAGAGTGTGACTTATTCGATCTATAAAGAGACCCTGGATACGCTACAAAGCTACTACAAAACTCTCTTTTCACAGGAGTGATCCGACCTTAAATGAGATCTCAACAGTACTGCACCTTAGCAGTGTCATAGCAAAACTATTAAGCATTTTAAGACAACAACAAAAAAATTTGTTGGTGATGGAGGAGGACAATACACAAAGTCTCTTTTCGAGTGTTCCAAGCGGTCTGCCCTCTCCACTCGCTTGAGGGTAGGGCTGTCCCTTCTTACTCCTTCGATTTTCTCTCGAAATCCGACTCGCAGGTGCAGTGCAGATGTTGTTTGTCTCATGGCGATGGGTTGTCGACGTGATGTCAGATGAAAGAATTCTGTCATATTTTAGGGGTGCACGAGTGGATATGAACGGCGTAATGTTATATGCACAGGAAAGCCGATCTTGAAACTGCGGCGGTTACACGGTCTAACAGAAGTATGGGGTGTGCACGCCTTACAGACCATTTCAAAAGCTAGTGAAGTTCATGCCTCATTGTATTTAGAGAGTTCTCGTTTTCGCATTATAACATTTTTTTACCACCTAAAGAGTGTATCAGCTTTGTAAGCCAAAACCAAGTATTATTTCTAAAGGGGACACGTTACCCTGTACTCAATTTTTTTTATGTATATGTTTAAATGGAAATTTTTTCATGCATCCCATTTAGAAAGAAAAAAAAATACCCTCTTCATGAGCAAACAATTATTTTAATACAACATTTTTTTTTCTGAATATTTCAATATTTTTAATTTTTTACTACCTTTGTAAATTTTAATATTTTGAAACATTTTTTTCAAACATTCTTAGAAGTTTTCCCCAGAGATCTATGGATGAAATTGGTACTGGAATTGGAATTTTGATTCTTTTATTTTTACAATTTTTTTCGAGTTGGACACTATAAAAAA
The DNA here is from genome assembly GCA_019973975.1 of Trichonephila clavata. NCBI lineage: Eukaryota > Metazoa > Arthropoda > Arachnida > Araneae > Nephilidae > Trichonephila > Trichonephila clavata. The sequence goes on along the minus strand of BMAO01037460.1, from coordinate 11,107 downwards.
CAGTAAAAAAAGATATAGCTATATCTAACTTTCGACATTTTAAAAAAAAATAACTATTTACGTAATTCCTTATTCTATGCACAGTATTTTCAAACATTTTCAATATACAAAACAACCAGAAAAAGTTTCCAAACTTTATATTGAATGTAAAAAAAGGCACTTTTCCGTTTCGCTGGCACAAATCTCGCCAAGCAGGCTTTATTGGCGACAACACACAATATACACATAAATAAATTTTATAAATGTTAATTCTCATTGTTTCTTTTTAATTCCTACTATTAGCTCACTCTCTCCCCATATATATATATATATATTTATTTATATATCTTGTTCAAATTTTCAATCGTTAAAAAAATACTTTCTATTCATCCAATCAAGCTCAAATAAATTTTTTTAAACTTGTAGTGGATAACACTTGATGTTAATACAGTTTTTTCAAAGATGAATTCATTAATTACCGGTTAACTAATTAAATTAATTGCGGGTTCTCGACGCCAACTTAGATTTGTCTCCATTGTTGTAACAATGTATCTGTTAAAACAATGACAAAAGTTGGCGTCGGAAACCGTTTTTTCATCCAAACTAGCCAAACCGGGTGTGCAGTATTACAATGCAGCCAAATCATGCTTTTTTTCAATTGTTAATTTTCAATGCTTAATTTTCAATTGTTAATAAAATACTTTCTATTCATCCATCAAAGTAGGAATTGACTTAAATTTTTTTTTTATAAATTTCTTGTTTTAAATCTATTTTTGATAAATTATGAAAAAGACGTTACTGATAAGAAAAGACCGCTACTTGTTTTTAAAAAAATGTGTTAGTAAAAGGTTACCAGCGGGAATATATTCCATTTGGCATCGGCTGTCATATTTTTGGTGACTTTATCGCTTGTGCCAGTGAAACGGTAAAGCACCAAAAAAAGCTTTAGAACACGAGCCTTACACGATTATCGTGAAAAATAAAAACCCTAAAAACCTCCAGCACTACAAAAATAAATTAAAAAGAGCGTATTCATATTTTGAATGGAATTGTGTACGATGCCTTTTTAAAAATCAGTTTTTAAATTAAGGGAAACGTTAACTTGTCAGTTTTTTTCCAGAATTTAAAGAAAAGAAACGATTTTTTTCTCATTTATTCATCAGAGGGTTTTAAAGACGATAAGAACTGCTTAGAACAGACTAATTAAATGTATTAAGCAAAGAGTTTGGAAGTGCTTGTTCTAAATATTAACTGTCTGTATTGCTTTTAAAACTCAATCCATTAATAGACAAGATAATTTTATTAACCTATGTAATTACTTCTCATAATAACTTTTTCTGATTGTACCAAGTAGCAGAAGCTCCCTCTAGCGACCACACATTTTCAGTAGGGGCTAGGTGAGGAGAGAATGTGGTTGGTATGAGAAATTACCCATGTTCTTTGCACATTATTTTGTTAACAATATGTGCTGTGTCATGGAACCTAACAAATTAACAAATAATTGTTACACTGATGGACACTTCATTGAACCCCAGCCCTGAATTTACCACCTTTAGTTTAATCTTTAATGTCCAACGCTCTACACCAGTGATTCCCAAAGTGGTCTATATAGACCCTCAGGGGTCTGTGAGGACCTCCAAGGGGTCTACGTCAGCCAGAAATTAATTTGGGGGTCCATGAGGTGTAAGTGGATCTATGATAGTGGATCTCATTAAACTAGATCGTGACTTTAATTTTAAAAGAAAATTTATAATCAAGTGAAAACCAAATTTTACCTATTTAACAGATTTATTAACTAAATTTCATGAGGTTAATTTGCATTTACAAGGTGACAGCATAAATTTTATTAAAACAAGAGCCATTTCAGCTTTTCTTTCCTGAGTTAAGCTAAAGAAGTATAGTACTGGAGGTCCCGAATTTTCTAAATTTGTCACAGACAATCTGTTAGAACGTTTTAACATACGTTCAACATTTAAATACCTTTTATTCAGAATTTTAAACCAGGTTTGAGAATGCTTTGACTATGGAAATACCACAGTAGGCAATGAATTCATATGGTCATATTGAAAAAAAAAATGTCACATTACAATAAGCACTAACGAAGATCTTAAAGTTTAGAAACGGATGCCAGCAATTTTGGCTTTTAAAGTCAAACCTGTTCTTTGTCCCGACTTATGGAATATCGTGAGGAAGTCTTTCATTGCTTTTCCTAGTGTGAAGGAGTTTCATCGACATTGCCAATCTCGAAACAAAAATAAAGAAAGAAAGAAGGAAAGAAAGAAAGAAAAGAAAACTGGACAGTACTAACAGAGGAGATTTAAGGTTTAACCAGACAAGGTTGATACTAAATGTTGAAAGTTAGATATTGTAGTGCAAGAGATTAATCCTTCCTATTAAAATAATTTGTTTGTTGTTCAGTTTATTTAACAGTTTTATTTATTAATTAACTTTCAATTTAATTAATTAATATGTGATTTTTAAATTTTAAACACTATACTTCATTACAGTTCGAAATTTAATTCCTTTAAAGTAGGAGTTGTAGTACCAGCTGTCAAAAAAACATTTAAGTTGATAAATTTGCAAAAATTCAATATTAATTAAGCAGGAGTCTACCGCGAACCGAAAAACATGGCAAAGGGTCTATGAGACAAAAAAGTTTGGGAACCTCTGTTCTACACATATAAATTTACTTAATTAAAAAAAAAAAATAGAAATATTTTCTTTTTGTACTTGTAATTAAGAACAATTTGCTCTCGTTTTTGCTTTGCAAACTAGAGTTTAAGAAGAAGAAAAAACATTTTTTTTATTAGTCATATATTTTAGAGATACGTTTTAACGATTTTTGGGTACTTTTCCGTTTCACCAACGCCAGCAATAAAGTCGCCAAAAATGATATAACCGACGCCAAACGGAATATTCCTGCTGGTAAACTTTTCCTACCACATTTTCAAAATAAGTGGTGTCTCTTCTTATCAGTATCGTTTTTTTCATAATACATCAAAAATGGATGAAAGACCAATATTGTCAATATCTTTTGTGTGTTGCTAATGATGCCAACTTGGCGACATTTTTGCTGTTTTTTTTCTGATAGAGAGGTTATCTTATTTCATAACGTTTAAAAAAAATTTAATTTAATTTTTCCAAAAATTAATTAAAATATCTATGACTAATTCTAAATGTGCATTGCTGTCCTCAAGTTTTAAATATTTTCATTTTAACCAACTCAAAAAAGCAAGCAAGAATACCAACAGAAACTAAACCCTATCTACAATTTATATTAATCAAAATCCCCATCTACAACTTAATCTCAGAAAATATACATCCTCAAATATAAGTTACCCATCACATTCATACGAACAAAAATACCGAATTAATTTAGCTAGAGCGCAGACGAAAATCATTAACTACAACTTTCACTTGTAATCCTGGAAACAACACAAGCTAATACCCACGCATAGAGCGACATGATGATCGAAGGGATACAAGCCTATTAAACAGAATTTAGTCAGGCTTTGACATAAATTGCAATGAAAGTGCCAACGGCAACATCACTCCATCTGCTCAATTTCGTGGAAATTATTCCGAACGCCCCTGAATCAATACTCCGCTTCATAACACTCATTTCATGTTAAAATTGCCTCAGCTGGAAGCCATAGGAAAGCTTATGGACATGTATAGTTTGTGAGAAACTTGTTTCATTCGCCGTCAGAATTGCATACGGGCTTTTATTTACCTAAAAGTTCTTAATACTCCAATAGGTAGTCTGGTTTTCGAATATCTGTTCGGTTATGTTGGTGGGATTCGTTTAACTGTTAAGATAACTGCTAGTTTTTAGCACAGTTCAATAGAAAATAAATGTTTTTATTATTAATGTGTTTATAAAAGTATTATTTTGTAAATAATGTCTTTTTTCAAAAGAAAATTCGAAAGATTCTATTTATGTGGCCATTTTATGAAAATTCGAAATGAATTGACGAATATGTGTGTTCTTAATAAAAACAAACTATTATTCAATGATTATTTTTCAACAAGAGCTTTGATTTGGTTTTGTTTTATATTATTTTATTATTCATATGTCTACATTTGTTTTAAATTATTTTAGTACTTTTATATGGTTATATTTTTTTTTAATGCGAACGATTTTTATATTTCCTAATTCTTTTAAATATTAAAGAAACAATGATGTGATGCGATATTATTTAAAAATATTAATCCAGACGATTCTGATCATTCAATTTTTTCTATCGTCATTTTGCCTTTTTTCCCCAAGACAACAATATGTTTTTTTTTAAAACAAGCTATGCTATTATTTGAATTTGGAGAATTGGTTCTACATTATTAAAATGTAGGAAGGTTAAGAATTATTATTCCACCAAATTTAAATAAAGATTCGTTATTTATGAACAGAAATTTATTATAATTAGGAACACTAAGTGAAAATTATACATATATTAGTTAAACTTTCATGTATTTTTCACCAAATAGATATACATTGTCATATGTATATAGATAAATTATTTTTATATTCCATTTAAAGTTCATTTTGAATAACGCACAGTTCACAATTAATAGTTTAAGATTATCTGAAAGATCTTTTATCACCAACATTTATATACACATGTATTCAAATTTCCCGAATCTCCCTTCAAAAATTGCAAAATATTTTTGCTATAAGCACAAATAATACTAATTATGAAAAAAAAATTAAAATATATTAACAAAAAATTACTATGAACATTAGCATATTGTTCTCTTTTATTCTGAAAGGCAAAACTTTATACATTTCTAACAAGCAAATTTCCAAAGCAAAAAAAAATATATATATATATATATACAATATGGTATTTATATATACGTACTATACCGTCGACAAATTTCGCTAAATGCTGTCATGCTTATTTTTAGTGTGTTCAAACGTTAGCAGGAATGGTTTCCACTATTAGCTGTATATCGCGGCATTTGGCAAATACTTATAATCTTTGAGAATTTTAAGATTTGATAGAAAATAATTACAGGCATGATAGCAATGCATCCTTTTTTTTTTGTACAGGAATATTTTTTCCAGCAATTTATTTATTTAATAAAAAATGTGCATATCGATATGTTTCCTAAATTAAATGGCATTTAATATTAAACCGAAATGTTACTCCAAACGCTTAAACGAATAAGAATTGAGAAAAAAAATTCAATGTACTCTTAAAATCTACAGAAGGGAAAAAATATATTTTTCTCTCTTTCTAACTGTCATTACCAATTTTTAATAAAGTTCCAAGTTTAATTCTGACATATTTCTTAGAAAAACAAAATTAAAGCTAGCTTTTCTAAATTAAGAACGTTATATTAAATTCCGCAAAACAGCTTGCGATGATGGAATCAATTTTTTTGCTACGTAGTAATCAGATTTATTTAAGAAATATTTATTAAGAAAAAGATTCAAATATATGGAGGTGAAATATATTCAGTAAATATTTAAAAACGAGGTAATTTCAATTTAACGAAGATAAAAAATGTTCTAAATTCAACGTGAAATAAGAGTTACAATTTTTTTTTCTTTCGTTTCCTATTAAATTGGCAAATTTAATTCGCTTCAATAAGTATGATACTCTAAAAAAATCTTAGTTTCCCACATAAAAAAATTCGATACAATTGTTAAAGTAACAGTCATCCATGGATTAATCATTATTATAAGTTGTCGGCAAGCGAAATGAAAAGCAGAAATTTGTTTAACACTTTTTTTTATTGTTAAAATATTTTTCCTTATTTTGGTCGACATAATGGACTCGATACACCTGACGTCATAATCACGTGATGATATACAAAACAAATAGCCACGTGTTTGATTCGACTGAGTATTTTGGTGGAATTTTCGTATTTACATCTACTATCAAAAACAAATGAAAGAAGTTGTTCCAAAAGAAATTTCGACTGAAATGTGTGTACTTTTTAATTATTTCATTTTCAATATTTTTTTTTTTTTTTTTTGTTTTTTATCAAATACGCTCTGACGATTTTTAAAGTTTTAAAAAGAGTCTGAAATATTTTCTGAGCATTTCGAATTCAAAGAATTTTAATTTTGCAAACATACACAGATCAGGGTATCACTTCTGTGATCTATTCTGAATGCTCTGTATTTGTTAAGTATGTAGTTGATTACCTACTTTTTTTTTTTCAATTCCTAATATGAGTTCACACTTTCTCAATATTTATTTATGTTGTTCAAATTTTCAATCGTTAGTAAAATACATTTTAAAGCGCTCGATTGAGCTAAAATTCTATATACATGATTATTTTAGTTGACAATACACAATTTAATTAATAAAAATTAATTGATTAAAACTAATTATTCTAATAATTATAAATACATCCATGTTGGCATCATTTTTGGCGACATAGTGACCATTTGGCGACTTGTGTCCAAAATTAAAAAGGTTTTTTTCTCGCATTTTAAAACATTCAGTTGAACTGAAATTTGAAACATTTGTTTTGGATAGCAATGCAATACTTTAATGATAATTAATTGTTACTTAATGTTGTGATTCTTCATAATTATACACATATTTATATTAACTATAATTATTTGATAAAAAGTAACAAAAATAAAATTTTTCTTACCTAAGAAGGAATTGACTTATTTTTTTTATAATACTTGTTTTTGTTATTTTAAGGTTATTTTCGACACTTTTACAAGCAATACAGACAAAAATTTGAAACTGAACTGTCTTAATAAAGAAATTTGTTCTGTTAAATTTTATTGGAATAATATCTCACTCTTAAATTTTGCCATCCATTTAGTAGCAATACAAAATACTTTTTAATTTATAGAAATATCATCATAACTTTGTTCATTTTATTTCCTAACTGTGTATATAATGTTAATATATATCTATGGATTTTCTATGTTGCAGTCATTTGAAATTTTATTGTACTGTATGTTGATAAATGTGTCGACTTTAAAGCATTTCAATTTTGCAGATACGAAAAAACAAACCAGGGTACTACTTCTGTGACTAATTTTAATTGTTTTTAAACTGATGAGTAAATATGCAGTTGATCTCGCCTACATTCTTTTCTTTTATCCCTTTGTATAATTATTTTCACTAATTTAACAAGCATGATATATAAAAATTTAAACTGAATTGCTCAGCAAAGTCATTGTTTTGTAATTTTCAGAACAATACACTTACAAATACAAGTAAATCAATGAAGTTCATATGTACTTTAAAAATATGCATCCATAAATGTAGAATGCTGTATGGTGCAATACATACAATATATTTTAATAATTTGTGAGATTCATATTCCACTATTTTTCCAGAAATCAGGAAATAAATCAGTTCGATACTGAAGAGCTAGATCATATAGAAATTGAGAAGCACGTATCTATCTATATTCTTAAAATACTGATTGCATTAACTTTTCCTAATATTAAAAAAACAATTACGATAAAAGAAAATTTCTAATTATCAATTTTACTATACTACAACTGACATTTTAAATTTCATGTTATTTTTATTTTACATTTTTATAAGCTTTAAATTCATGAGTAGTTACATATACATGCATAATTATGTAAAATTTTTTTAAATACAGGGATAGCAAACGTTACATTCTGATTAAGTCCAGCACTTTCCATTCCTTCCTAGATAAGCTTGCCTTTCACAAAACAGAATAGAAGCAGAAGAATATTGTACAGAAAAATAAATGCATTGCAAATAACATTTAGTGATTTGCATATGAAAACCTTAACAGAGGGTTTCATTACAAGAGATTTTTTAGTGAATTCAATGTTTTAAATATTGAAAATACCTTAATGTCCCCCCAAAACAATATTTTGCAAGTGATTGATATGTTTTTGGTAAAATTAAGGACAGGTGTGTCCAACACACACACAATAGAACATATGTTTAGTTAATCTAAATTTTACACATCTTCACAGTAGTTAACAGAGATACTTCAGTATTTAATTATCTAAAAAATTAGGATGCAAAAATCTGATATGTAACCATACATGTTGTATCAAAAACAGGTACACATACATATAAATCAAAAACTTGTTGTTTTTAATAATTTTGAATATTACAGGGGAAAAGAAACATTTTTGAGAACCATTCACTATAGAAATGGAAAAATATTTTAATTTACTACAGCTTCTTTAATGTTTATACTTGATGATTAATCAAGTTTTAAACATTAGAAGTCAAAATTATCATTTACCATTTGTAAAATTACATGTAAAAAAATTATGCAACATTTTGAAATTCCTTACTCGCGGTGCTATTTTAGGTAAAAGATATGATTGATCGAGAATTGATTTCCAAATATAATAAATTAAGGAATTGAAAATTTTTAATTAAAATCTGTGTATAATAGAATATGTTTATGTCCATTTATGGAATATAAAAGTCCTGCTCACTCTTACATGATCAAAATAAAAAAGTTATTTTTGAATCCCTAATTCTTTTACAAAATAAATAAATAATTGAAATATATTTGTGTGGTATCTATTAGCACAACATTTGTTTTTCAGAGTTTGACTGTGGTATAAACCTATCACACACTTGTACAATTTTTTTACTATGTATTACAAATAAGCATTTATAGGTATTTGCACAATTTGTAGAAGATTTATCATTATTGATTAGATTTGTGCTTTATATCGATTTATTTTTACATAAATATAAAGTCTAAAAGACTCATGAATATTGATATTATCCTGCTTATAAGTCCTGAATAAATTTTTCGCATTGAGTTACTTACAAATATTGACCCAAGAAGAGTACTTGGATCAATTATATATTTATTGAGAATTAGGATCATGAAACCAAATCTGGCTTTATGTATAGACATTTGATTCTGTGGGATGTTGTTGCATTATACAGCCATTAACTGGAGCTGTTCCTGCTCATGTTTGAACACAATAATAATAATAACATAATTTTTTAAGGTTCTTGATATGTTTTTGCTTGGCAAAATTATTTGGCAGTTTAATACATAAGTTCCTAATTTTGGAATGGTATGAGTACTGATTTAGCATTTCTTTGAAAAACTTTGAAGTAATTTAATATTTTGCTCAAGAATAATTTGGAAAACTGAAAAGTTTCTTGAAATTTAGGATTTTCCTTGTAAACTAATGATATAATTAGTTAATTATCTTGCTTATAAGTAGTAGAAACTTATTTTGATTAGAATGGAACTCCCTTTATTCATGATAAACTTTGGTAACTTGTTGATGTTTAATAATGATTTTAATCTTTAATAATATAATTTGGTGGCAAGCTTCTCTCAATGGGTATGGGTCACAAGAAAGTGTCAAAAATTTTTTAAAAATGTTTAGGGCATTGTGAGGCCTTAAAATAGTATGATTTATACCAATACATTGTGAATTTTTTAAATATAAAATACTAATATTTAGCAATTTTAGTCTTAGTAATTATCACCTACAAATGTTTGATTTTTTTTTATAAATTATTGTCTCCTTGGGAAAAAAATGAATTATATCAAAAAATGGGAAAAATTTTAGAAATTGTTTGAAACATGCTAAATTATTTTCCTGAAAATTTTTACATATAGGAGCATACAAAATTTTTGTTAGCAAGTTTATTTTAGTAATTACAATTATTTAACATGCATCATTTATCAACATTTAATTTTAATATTACATGGTTATAATACAAGTGAAGCATGTGAAAATTTTATTTTTTTAACAAAGAAATTCATTGCAATTTAAAAAATGCATTTTTCATATTCTATTGAAAGACTATCGGTGACATTACTTCATTATGTTCTCATGTGAAGAGTATTTTTTCTAAGATGTATTCCAAAAGAGAACTTTTTTTTGTCAGTTTCAATCTTTATTTGCATTAATATGGATACATAAAATTGAAACATTGTTATTGTATACTAATTTTTTAAACAACTGTTCTATAAAAATTCCAAAGACATAGTAAGATCTTTTGAAATATATGATGATTCTGTAATGAAATAACACATTAGCCAGCTTTGATTGTCTGGCTTTACTTGGTAATTATCATTTACAAAGGTTTGAAATTTCTTTTAGAAATTTCTCTTTAAACTGTCTTCAAAGTTTAAAAAAGAAAATACTCTTACACTATTAAGTTAAAGAAAGGAATCATATTAATACATAATTTTTTGAAATAATGATTAACTTTATTGAATTATTCTTTATTATAAATTATTTCTTATGAGTTATTGAATTGCATATAAATTATCCAATAGATGTAAACCAAACGCATATTTCCATAAAATTTTAAAAAATAAAACAATAATTAACATTAAAAACTTGGATATCCAAACAATAATACTAAAATGGATTTTCAAGAACAGCAAAAATTAAACTTAATATAAATTTTAGAAAATAACAAGTGAAATTCACAAGCTATTTTTTCATAATTACAAGAAGTTTCTATATAAAAGAATACAATTAATGTCACAAATTTATTAATAAATACCTTTCCAAACGAATGTATGTATCCATCTGCTCTGAAACATGACACATTTTAGAATGTAAAAATTTTATTGTAACGTCGATCCTACTCATTAGCAGTATCTCTTCCTATCTTCACACACTACAGCCGAAGTATTAACTAATCATTCTGGCTCGCTTAGTCAAAACAATTCTTTGTTTTGGCGAGCCACTCCTATTAACAGCTGCACGCATTTTTCTCGGAAAAATTCGCTTACAACATAATTTGTGACAGTAATAGATTTGTCCCAATTCCAGAAGCAATTTGTTCAATAGAGCGCTGTAGAATTATTTAAATCATAATGTGCGGGCACTTATAAAAAATAATTACTAAGCCTATAAGTATACAAAAATTCGAAGCCAAAGGATGGAAGTATAAACTAAACTTAAATCTAATACTATAAACTAAAACTACATATATTTAGTCCTTTTTCTTAAACTAAAATAGTAGAAAATATATTAAAAATATTTAAAGTACTAAAAAGAATTTAAAGAATATAAAATAATAATGTTTACAAATTTGAAAGTTAGCGCGCAATCACAAGTGTCAAACCATTAGCTGTTATTTGTTTACATGATAGCACGTTGTTAATCACGTGATGATGGCCACGATCGCAGCGCCCTCTAGTGATGAATCGACCCCAT